>JAJGRX010001477.1:0-148051 GCA_025461125.1 Carex kokanica | reverse complement strand
AGTCACATGGAAGAGCAAGAAGCAAAATGTTGTAGCAAGATCAAGTGCTGAGGCAGAATATCGAGCTATGGCATCAACGGCTAGTGAATTAACTTGGGTGAGACAAGTGTTAGCCGATTTGAATATCACAAATCATGAACCTATAAAAATGTTTTGTGATAATCAAGCAGCTAGACATATTGCATCTAATCCAGTTTTTCATGAAAGAACCAAGCACATTGAAGTCGACTGTCATTTTGTGCGAGAAAAAATTCAAGCAAAAGAAATTGAAACACCATATGTGAAGAGTCAAGACCAACTTGATGTCTTCACAAAGGGACTAGAACCAGGACCATTTTTTAAAATTACAAGCAAGTTAGGATTGATCGACATTTACAATCCTAACTTGAGGGGGAGTGTTGAGAAATAGAGGAATTGCCTCAGAGAATCATCATCGGCATTTTAAGGAATAAAATCAAGCTATAGCATCTACAATAGCTGTCAAGGCAAAAATAGTACCTAGCAAGATTATATTCTGAGATTGTAATTTAGGCAACAAGGCAACAGCTAGAAATTGTAATTTAGGCAACGGCTACAGGCCCTCTCCTCAATTATAAAGAGGCCTAGTAGCATTTGTAAGATCAGAATAATTTACTTAATACAATTATTCATCATTTCAAGTTTCTAGAGGTACGCTAATGTCGAATATTATTTCTTAAATTGGCAGGAAATGGGAACCTGCCTAGCGCGTCAGATTGGAGCTAGCTAGGCTGTTCCTTTACATGCATGCATGCGTATCAGCAATGTAAACATTTTAATTATTTTTAGCTCCAATGCCAATGTTGAGGTGAAAATAATTATCTGGAAGCTAGTAATTTTAGTACTTTAAAGCAGAGACAATTTCATGTATCTCATATAAAATAGAAATGTTGCATATACACTGATCTTAAAAAGTAGCATGTGTGACTTGTGTTGTATCACCCTAGCCCTAGCTTGTTAACTATATATGGAAATATTGCTCTATCTATCACTTTCCAACTTAATTCTTAAGCATGTGCACAAATTGCCCCTTCTCCAATTCTCATCCGGAAAAGTGACATTTTTCAAATGAACTGTGCTCACCCGGAAAATAGCCTGCATATATGAGGCAAGAGAGGAGGCGATCGAGCATCAACAAATGTGCAACAAAAAGAAGAGCCACCCAGACCCAGTACGATTTTATGCTCTAAAGATACACAGCCGCCCACCCTATGAATGAATAATGATGAATGTGTGTTTGAATTGTTTTTATTCTTCTGGATTATGAATGTGCACTTTTGACTTGTATTGAAAAGAAAATAAAGCTGCAACTTGTATAGCTGGTGAAAAGGTGCTTAATTTATTGGAACTCCCATTTTGTGAAGTGTACATGTTTTATTTTCCTGATTTTGTAAGTCAACATTCAATTATTATGTCAAGAAAAAAAATATCGAAATCAAACAGTTGTACCTCATGCTATATATATATCAGTACATACTATATATTAAGGTAATTGTAAATAACTAAAAAGGGGCCAAGGTCGAGATCTTTATGTTCATGTATGATCCTGTTTATTTAGTTTATATTTTCACTACTTATTGGAGCTTTTATCCCTCTTAATCGATGCAGTTCTTCTAAGAAGGATGAAGGAGATGAATTCCACCATTATATTCTTATATTGAATTGGGCATCTATTCTTTTAGTTTTTAATGATCATGCCATGCCTCTAGAGAAATCAAAAGCATGACACAACTGTTTCGAGATGCTGAAATAGAATGCTCACTTATTTCCATATCTGGGTTTATGACCTTTCAGTCTCGCTCGCTTCATGAACAACTTTTTTTATGGGGTCTGTTTTAAGAATCCATTACTCTCAAGCATAATTTTTTGTATGTAAGCACTAAATACATTTAACTTTTGGAAAAATATAAGATTGATTATAACTTCCAATTAGGGCTGCAACCGAACCGAACCGAATCGAACTTACCTCCAGTTTGAGTTTGGTTTGAATTAATTTCGAACTAGGTTTGGTTTGAATTAATTTCGAACGAACTCAATTTCGAACGAACTCAATTTCGAACGAACCCAATTTCGAACCGAATTTTTTACGAACTCAATTTCGAACCTTTACGAACTTTGTTACGACTTACGATTTATGACTTCTGACTGGGCCATAGTGCGAAATTACAGCACTTCAATAAAAACTCAAGTATTCAAAGTACAATTTAAATAAAACCCAAATATCAATAGAAGTACAATTTAAATAAAAACTCAAGCACTCCAAAGTATTCAAAATACAATTTAAATAAAACTCAAATATCAATACAATTTAAATAAAAACTCAAGCACTCCAAAATTAATTATAACCAAATACCACACTCAGTTTGAATGTACGCAACAGGGGATTTGGGCGAGAGAGGAGTCTTTGTTGTGAGAGGCCATCAGAGAGAGAGAGAAAACGTGAGGGATATTATTTTGGTACTTAGCGGGAGAGGAATTTGCTCGAGCGATTTTGGCATAAATTAGCGGGAAGAGGGAAAAAAATTGGAGGCAGTGGCGGAAAAAATAGCGGGTTAATTGGTTGAATGGAAAGGAGCGGATTGATAACATGGAAGAGATCTAGACGTTGGTAAGAGGATAGATCTAAGGGTGTGAAATTATTGAGGTGATCGGATTGCAGGATTTGTGGGGTCACTCGCTTAGTTAATATTTTATTTAATATTTTATTGAGTGAGTCTAAAAGTGCATTGCAGTGATACAAAATAATTAGGCAACAAATAATTGGAAAAAATATATATATATTTTCAAACTTTTTACATTTTTTTTACTTTTTGCATGTTTATTTTTATTTTTTAATTTTTTTTTTACAGCAATATATATAATTTTTTTTTTCTAAATGAATAGCTGATCAATAACAGCATTTTTTGCATTTTGTAGACATATAAAAGAAATATTGTACCTTGATCATTTTTTTGACAATATTTTTTTATTTTTTTTTACAGCAATACATTTTTTTTTTGCATTTTTTGGCATTTTTTTGGCATTTTTTGCATTTATTTTCGGACCGTTCGTTTTACCGCGGGAATTCAACAGTCGATCTGCAACAAAATCATTTCAAATCTGATCTAGAATGATCAAGGTGCAATATTGAACGTAACCAACATAAAAGTTCGGAAGTTTTATTATGTATGAGCTTTGATCCAACACAAAATGTTTATGGCCATACGATGCTTCAATTTTCGATCAACTAGATGGATGGGTAAATCAAAACAAAAATTTATCAAACTTTCATGGAAGATGATAAATGCAGTGCTATTTGATTTCAACGGTCCCGATCGAACCACAGACTATATATTTTTGTGCGCCTTCATTAACTCACAAGGTAAGAGTTTATGTCTCATGAAACATATACTATTGCTTTCTAAGTTAATGAAGGCGCACGTAAACATGTCGTCCGTTGACCAATCGGGGCCGTTGAAATCAAAGAGCATTGCATTTATCATCTTCCATGAAAGTTTGATAAAATTTTGTTTTCATTTACCCATCCATCTAGTTGATCGAAAATTGAAGCATCGTATGGCCATAAACATTTCGTGTTGGATCAAAGTTCATACATAATAAAACTTCCGAACTTTTATGTTGGTTACGTTCATATTGTACCTTGATCATTCTAGATCAGATTTGGAATGATTTTGTTGTAGATCAACCATTGAATTCCCGCGGTAAAACGAACGGTCCGAAAATAAATGCAAAAAATGCCAAAAAATGTATTGCTGTCAAAAAAATGATAAAGGTACAATATTTATTTTATTTATTATTATTTAATAGTTTCTTAAAGCTGAAATTAATTGAACAAATTTATCAAATTAATAATAACTTTATCAAAACAAAGAAAAAAATGAGAGAGTTGAGACTGGATTATCCGAAAAACTCAGAATCCTACCATAAAAAACAAAATTTCTGGTATAAACATGTGAATTTTTTTATTTGAGCTTGTAATTGGACCGGGCTTTCTGTTTCAGACGTCAGAATTCAAAGCAATTATGAACTAGATGGCTTATATTTTCATCAGTGAACATAAGTTATCAGCAGAAATTAACGGTTCACGTTTGAGTTAATTTCGAACTAAATTTGGTTTGCGAACCTATTTCGAACGAACTAGGTCCAGTTTGAGTTTAGTTTGAATTAATTTCGAACTAAGTTTGGTTTGAAATAATTTCAAACGAACTCAATTTCGAATCGAATTTTTTTCGAACTTTTTCGAATCAAACTCGAATCGAATTACGAACTACGAATTTTTTGTGCAGCCCTACTTCCAATGCTTTGATAATTGATTTTCAATTTTTAGAGAAGCAATCAACTCTATCATGCATATTTTTATGTGCATAAGCACTAAATACATTTACATTTTGCACCATGACTTTGTGTAACAATTAACCACAAAGAGAGAAGTGAGAAAAATACATCACACATGTGAGATAATTAACAAAGCATCCATAACAGTACAAATTTCACAGTAAGATAATTAAATTTAATAGAGTACCAATTACAGTACAAACATTTCCAACAATTTCTTGTGTTTTCTAATTCATTTCAATCTCCTTTCTACTACTACAAAATTCATCATAATTTTTTTTAAAATGTATATTTTTAGAATCAAACACTAAAGAAATTAATTACATTTAAAGAATTAATCAAAATAGACTTTCAATTTCCACGGCAATGCGTGGCGGGCACTTGACTAGTCTTACTTAAAATCTGAATATATAAACATAAGAGGGAGGCTGGTATTTTCTTGGCATAAATTTAACTATTCAGTGCATAGAAAACCTTTTTTCTTCTTTGTATCAGTTTTGTCCTTTTTGGGAACCTTTTATTTTTTGCTTCCTTGATTAAATTATGTTATTTATTAACTAGAAAAATTAATAACCGGTTACAAGTTGAAAAAAATTGGTGACCCTGAACCATTCGAGATAAAAGTTTAGCTCTTTACTAAATATATTTGTATTTTAATATTAAAATATATTTTTATAAACAAGAACACAAATGAATCAAAATATAGAGAAATTATGTGATTTTCAAATACTTGTAAATTCTTCTCACAAAACACTCAAAGGCTCAGACTTTGCGCGAATATACGGTACTCATAAAATAAAAAATAAAAAAAAGATTTAAGAAGGATAAAATTATATTTAGAACTAGGGCTGCACAAAAAATTCGTAGTTCGTAATTCGATTCGAGTTTGATTCGAAAAAGTTCGGAAAAAATTCGATTCGAAATTGAGTTCGTTCGAAATTATTTCAAACCAAACTTAGTTCGAAATTAATTCAAACCAAACTCAAACTGGACCTAGTTCGTTCGAAATAGGTTCGCAAACCAAATTTAGTTCGAAATTAACTCAAACGTGAACCGTTAATTTCTGCTGATAACTTATGTTCACTGATGAAAATATAAGCCGTCCAGTCCATAATTGCTTTGAATTCTGACTTCTGAAACAGAAAGCCTAGTCCAATTACAAGCTCAAAGAAAAAAATTCACATGTTTATACCAGAAATTTTGTTTTTTATGGTAGAATTCTGAGTTTTTCGGATAATCCAGTCTCAACTCTCTCGTTTTTTTCTTTGTTTTGATAAAGTTATTATTAATTTGATAAATTTGTTCAATTAATTTCAGCTTTAAGAAACTATTAAATAATAATAAATAATAAATAAAATAAATATTTTACCTTTATCATTTAATCCGCTATTTTTTCCGCCACTGCCTCCAATTTTTTTTCCCTCTTTCCGCTAATTTACACCAAAACCGCTCGCCCAAATTTCTCTCCCGCTAAGTACCAAAATAATCTCCCTCACATCTTCTCTCTCTCTGGTGGCCTCTCACAACAAAGACTCCTCTCTCGCCCAAATCTCCTTGTCACACCCCGCAGCCACGGGTCGCAACAGTTCCCTGCCGTAAACATACAACGCCGTGTATGTTTACAAGGCAACTAACCGTTCAATCAGAATATGTACAATCCATTAATATCAAACACATCCCTATGCATATATATATAAATCCATATATAAGGTTATACAGTCTGGTCAAATATCATACAACAAAAGTATCTCGTACAGATACTAACCATCAGGCCTAACCCTAAACTATACAACAAAAGGATAGATTAGGCCACACATAGGCAACTACCAAGGGTCTATAGCCCGCGTGCCTCTCCGGATCCCGACGCCCCAGATCCTGTAAAATAACCCAAGAGTGGGGGTGAGAATAAATTCCCAGTGCGAAATTTGCCACAGTTTAGATTATTGGACTTGCAATCAAAATCTATATTCAGAAATGAAACCATACAAAAGCAGTTCAGACAGATGCATATTCATAAATAAAACAAGTGCATATGATCGACAACAATTTACCAAATGGAACACAAGTTACGGAATTTCCAAGATGAATTTCAAACACGCACATTTCTGGCTTAACTCAGTTTATTACAGCTGGTAGCACCTACGGATGTCCCACCAAGCTGGACCCTTTTCCAACCCACATCTGTAGTGTCACTGACCCCTACAGATGGCCCACCAGCTGGACCCTTTATCTGACACCCATCCGCAGTGCTTTGGCTTAACCATTAACTAAGGTCTGGTTCATAATCAGATAGATATTCATATGCAATAAGCTCAGAATCGTCAATTCACAACACGTCAAATCAAACTATCATTCCTGTCCCAGACTGGATATGACATCATTTCCTCGTTTCCTCACAGTCACCCAAAGTCTCCGTCACGATCAGTCATTGCCCAGCATTGACTGATCTTAATCAATCACTGCCCAGCAGTGATTAATTGTACTCATATGCGCACATGGTTTCGAGTCATCGCCCAGCGTTGATTTCGAAACATTACCGACCATCCTAGATAGTCATAAATTGTTGGGGACTTTCGACCGTAGTTCCAAAACAAAAACACACAAACAAACGATATACCATTCAACATGCAAATATAACTCTAATATTCATTATGGACTAAAATGGGGTTATTGCGGCTCACAACTTAGTTACCAGACAATTTCCAGCTCCATTTGACATTTTTCAGGCTCTCATTGCGGCCCGCAATGGATCTCATTGCGGCCCGCAACAAAGCATTCAGAGGGTTTATTGAATTCTACTCTATTCATTGCGGCCCGCAATGGATTCATTGCGGCCCGCAACAAAGTATTCAGAGACTATCCTTTATTCTGCTACATTCATTGCGGCCCGCAATGAGTTCATTGCGGCCCGCAACAAAGTAGTCAGAGAGCTGTCAGCCTGCATTTTAAGCTACGCAGTTGGTTGCGGCCCGTAATGGAAGTTGTTGCGGCCCGCAATAAGGCGATTTCAGTACATATCATTTCTAAATTAATACGGTTATGCATATGATTCAAACAATTCGATTATGCAATCAATCAAGCAGTTCAACATGACAATTGGAAGCAGTTTAATTCATGAATCTAAATTATCAAACAAGTCCAAGAATCCCGCACCTGCTGGCAATAGGCGTACCGCGTAACTATCGATCCGGCGCCTCGGAATGCCTCGCAAACCTTTGCTCACCCGAGCCTACACCTACATTACGTATACTATCTCAATTAGGTCTCATTCCGGTACTGGTTCGCTATTCTGGTTTACGCCTCAATTCGATTGGCCGGTTGGTGTAACCCTAATTTGGTCGAAACCTCAATTTAACCATTACAAGTTCTAACCTTTCCCGATCCAGCGGTAACCCCATCAAGGACAAGTCTAGTCGGTCGGACTAACCTAATCAATCAATGCCGCGTTTCAATTCGGGATTTGGTATCAAAACCCTAGAATTGGGAAATCCAAATTGGGAGACGAAATCACAGAGAAAATCGGTAAACGAGAGATGAGAAACTCAAAGGAGTTAGAGTTCGATCAATTCTAACTCTAATCTCGGGTTTGAAACGAACAAACCGCGGATTCGAGAAATCTCAGATTTTCAAACGAAGAAGGGAAAAGAAAAATTACCGACAGAATGGCTAGGAGAGATCTACAGCTGCCTTCTCGGTTTCAACCTCGATTTCTCGAACGGTGGCGCAATCCGACGGGATTTCGGAGCTCTCTCTCTCTTTTCTTCTCTCTCTCTCTCTCTTTCTCTTGCTTTCTTTCTCTTTCTCGTTGGCAGGCCACACACAAGGGAGAAGAGAGAGGGGGGTTAGGGTTTATTAAATAGGGTGCTTCGCGATTCGTGCTAGGATGGATCAATGGTCCGAATAATTCTAAAATTCAATATAAACCCATTTAACGTGTTTTAATTTCCCATTCCTCGCTCGTCGATCAGATTTCGATTCCGTTTTAACCATTCTAAATTAACAAATGATTTAAATTTTATTATAAAATTTTCTTAACGTGACACTCCTGTTGTGTACATTCAAACTGAGTGTGATATTTGGTTATAATTAATTTTGGAGTGCTTGAGTTTTTATTTAAATTGTACTTCTATTGATATTTGAGTTTTATTTAAATTGTATTTTGAATACTTTGGAGTGCTTGAGTTTTTATTTAAATTGTATTTCTATTGATATTTGGGTTTTATTTAAATTGTACTTTGAATACTTGAGTTTTTATTGAAGTGCTGTAATTTCGCACTATGGCCCAGTCAGAAGTTATAAATCGTAAGTCGTAACAAAGTTCGTAAAGGTTTGAAATTGAGTTCGTAAAAAATTCGGTTCGAAATTGGGTTCGTTCGAAATTGAGTTCGTTCGAAATTAATTCAAACCAAACCTAGTTCGAAATTAATTCAAACCAAACTCAAACTGGAGGTAAGTTCGATTCGGTTCGGTTCGTTTGCAGCCCTAAATTAGAACGCCGAATAGAATAGTTGAAATAATGGCCTGAAAATAGCAGCTTCCATAAACATCTTTTACGATTTAAACCGCGCCTACGTTAATAGAATATCGAACGACGACGACGGGTACAGCTGAGATTCTCTAATCCAGCGTAACAATTGGACCACTTACCAAGTTCTACTTTTACCTACAAGCATCTTCGCTTCACTCCATTATTTCTGATTTCTGAACCACATGATCCCCGTAAGGCGTAATTTCCCTACTGTAAAAAAGTCGTACATTACTGCGTAAGCATAAAAACACCGCCTTCGTTCCCACTTTCCATCTTTGCTTGCTTCACTTGAGCTTCCCTTTTAAATCAAATCCCACCATGCGCGAAAGAAAAAAAGAAAGAAAAGAAAGAAAAATGAAGAAGCGCTCCAAGTTGCCGCCATTAGTGGGCACCATGCTTAGCTTCATCCTCCTGTTATTCATCTTCCAAGTCCCTCACAAATCATCCACTAGACTCCACCTCCCGAAGCCCTCGCTCCGCCTCTCTGTTCGACCGAATCCGAATCCGAATCCCCTTCTCCAACACACCGCCTCAGTACTCCTCCAAGATTGGCAAATTCTTGTTTTCCAATTTTACCCCCCTGTAGAAGCTTCTCGAAGGGTGTCGTGCTTATTCCGTGATAATTCAGTTACTCCCGCACGTGCAACCTCCTCCAGCAATGCTTTCGTCTGCCCGCTGCCCCGCCGCCTCCGCGTCCTCCGCCCCTTCTACGCACCCCTCGCAGTTCCATCCGATAACCCGGTAAGGAAGCAGCATATGTATATGAATATGAATATCAATACATTCCCTCTTATTCTTATGCCTCGGTGGAACTGGATTGTCTATGAATCCCTCTCTACTGCCAAAGACGTGGTTGTATTCGCCAAAGGGGTTAACACCAAGCAAGGTATAAACCGACCTGCCAGGGAATTAACTTGCTTATTCTACTCCTCTGACAACTGGGCCCGGGCCCCCTTCTACACAACGGCGGTCACTAGTTCATCCCATGAGGTATTTCGTTGCCACCATCCTGACCTCAATGCAATACCTGAATCTACCAATCACATTTTTGTCTCTCTTAGAATTGGCAATTCTGACGAGTCATCTGACCCGCTACCATCCGTTGCAATTTACACACCACCCAGTCAACAGCCAGTTTTACACCAGAAAATGAAAATTTGTGCGTGCACAATGGTCTATAATTCAGCAAAGTTTCTACCCGAATGGGTTAGGTATCACTCGGCCATTGGTGTAGAGAAGTTCTTCTTATATGACAATGGCAGCGATGACAGGTTAAACTTGACAGTGAACCGGCTCCAATCCAACCGGTTCAACATATCAACCCGGTTCTGGCCATGGCCCAAAAGCCAGGAGGCTGCATTCTCTCATTGCGCTGCAATAAACCGTGACACGTGTGAATGGATGGTTTTCATTGATGTTGATGAGTTTGTTTACTCGCCATCCTGGTCTAATTCGTCCAGACCGGGAAGGTCCATGCTCGGTTCAGTTCTGCCGGTTCAGCCGACAGTGGGTCAGGTTTCCATTGGATGCTATGAATTTAGCCCATCAGGTCACAGATACCACCCGAGGAATGGGGTCGTACAGGGCTATACATGCCGTAGGCATGCTGAAGAGAGGCACAAGTCGTTGGTCCGGCTCGATGCTGTGGACCGGTCGTTGGTGAACTCGGTGCACCATTTCAGATTGAGGGATGAGTTCGAGTGGAAGAAAGTCGGGTGGGCAAGGGTTAACCATTACAAGTACCAAGCATGGGATGAGTTTAAGGTGAAGTTTCGTCGGAGGGCCTCAGCATTTGTGCCGGACTGGATGGATCGGGTTAACCCGGCATCTAAAGATCGGACTCCTGGGCTAGGGTTTGAGCCGGTTGAGCCGGCTGGCTGGGCTTGGAAGTTTTGCGAGGTGAATGATACGCGTCTAGGGGATTTAAGCAGAAAGTGGTTTCAATTTCAGAGAGGTTAATTCTGGTTCCTTAATTCAGTTGTAATTAATTGGTTTAGGTTTTTGTAGTTAATTTTTGGTTAACTGTGATTAGAGCTTTTTATATAGAAAGAAATGAAATGAAATGAAACAGGGAGAATATATAATATACATATATAGGAAATTAAGGAGCGTCATGGAAATCAAGCTAGCTAGCTAGGCCTTATTTTCTTTAATTTCGCCCTCCATTTTCTGGTCACTACTTAGTTTTAGTTCATACTGTTCATTGATTCATTGATTTTTTGCTTCCATTTATTGAAAAGTATTAGTTGTAAATTTCATTTGTTCGTTGCTTGAGCTTTCGATGTATAGACAAAGGGAATGAAGGGAGGCGCTATTTTGAAGCAACAATTGGATTTTTCCCTCATCATATCCAATAATTGATTCAAGTTGGATCGATTTGATATGTGTGGTCAATATATATATAGATTATTTGTTAATTGTTCAACTGCCACTCTGGCAGTAGGTAATGGGTAGCCAAAGTTGAGCAACGCGCCGACGCGCAAATGAGGTGCACATCGATCACATGTGCTAATCTTATATATTTTCCTCCCTTGGCTGGCTGCTGGCTGCTGGTACTTAAAACCAAAAGCCTGTGACTGTCTCTGGAATCTGGACCCCACTCGCCGCTAATAAGCTACAAATTAAAAAATTGACGGGTCAACTAATTAATTAATTAAACTGTGCCTCGCCTCGCCATACAACTGTTATCCAAGAGATCGATATTAAGTTGCTCCGCTATAGCCTCTTAGACTTTAAATTCTCTTCCATTTTCTGATTTCTCACATCACATGGGCATGCATATATGTTCATTATGTTATATTACTTTGTCAGCTGTGACAATTAAAGTTATTTGGTTGCACTAAGAATAGCACTATTCTTAGAATAGCATTGCTATTCGGAACAAGGACAATCCAAACGAAAAATAGAGCTATTCGGAATAGAGAGAATAGAGCTATTCTCTATTCTTACAAAAACATGGAATATCATTTGTTGCTTTCAATATTAATACTAATCTAATATTTAAACTAATATTATATTACATTTAATATTTAAATTAATATTATATTGTATTATATTTAATCTAATATTATATTATATGTAATATAATATTTTATTTAATACTAATCTAATATTTAAAATAATATTATATAACATTTAATATTTAAATTAATATTATATTATATTATAGTTAATCTAATATTTTATTTAATACTAATCTAATATTTAAAATAATATTATATTACATTTAATATTAAACTAATATTATATTACATTTAATCTAATATTTTATTTAATACTAATCTAATATTTAAAATAATATTATATTACATTTAATATTTAAACTAATATTATATTACTTTAATCTAATATTTTATTTAATACTAATCTAATTTTTAAAATAATATTATATTACATTTAATATTTAAACTAATATTATATTACATTTAATATTTAAACTAATTATATTACATTTAATATTTAAAATAATATTATATTACATTTAATATTTAAACTAATATTATATTACATTTAATCTAATATTTTATTTAATACTAATCTAATATTTAAAATAATATTATATTACATTTAATATTTAAACTAATATTATATTACATTTAATCTAATATTTTATTTAATACTAATCTAATATTTAAAATAATATTATATTACATTTAATATTTAAACTAATATTATATTACATTTAATCTAATATTTTATTTAATACTAATATAATTTTTAAAATAATATTATATTACATTTAATATTTAAACTAATATTATATTACATTTAATATTTAAACTAATATCATATTATATTTAATATTTAAACTAATATCATATTACATTTAATATTTAAACTAATATTATATTACATTTAATATTTAAACCAATATTATATTACATTTAATCTAATATTTTATTTAATACTAATCTAATATTTAAATTAATATTATATTACATTTAACATTTAACATTTAACCTAATATTGTATTATATTTAATATTTAAACTAATATTATATTATATTTAATACTAATCTAATATTTAAAATAATATTATATTACATTTAATATTTAAATTAATATTATATTGTATTACATTTAATCTAACACATAAATTATTACTTTATTCATTCCCTCCAAACTCTATTCTAAATATGCAATCCAAACAACTTTTTCACTATTCCGAATAGCTTGAGTTAGCACTGTTCTTAAACAATAGCTATTCTTATTTACTATTCTAAACAGTAGCTATTCTAGTTATTCTAGAGTTCATCCAAACATACCCAATTGCACCTTAATTATTAGAGAACATGCAACTGGAGCCACTCTCAAGCATACTATGACTTCTACAAAACAAAATTATAGATCCAAATCATAAATTATTGCCAGATTTGCTTTAGAGTATTTTACTCAATGGAATTTTGACCGACAAACTAAACAAAGGATAATAATTTATTAGTTTACTGCTTTAAATATTATTATTTAAGTTTACTGATATAAAATCTATAACTAATATCATTTTTTGAGAGATGCTTCTATGGACATAAGGACCTATTTGTAAAATGAACATATTTTCATTTTCAAAGTTCAAACAGTCGATCCGACCGTTCAACATTATCTCCATATTAAAATGTACTTGGAGGTCAATTTTACATTTTTTTGAATTTTTTACTATTTATTAAGTATTTTACAAAATTCAATGGTCTGAATTTGACTAGTTTTTGTAAAATACTTAATAAATAGTAAAAAAATTCAAAAAATGTAAAATTTGACCTCCAAGTACATTTTAATATGGAGATAATGTTGAACGGTCGGATCGACTGTTTGAAATTTGAAAATGAAAATATGTTTATTTTACAAATAGGTCCTTATGTCCATAGAAGAATTTGCCTCATTTTTTTAGGGAGAATTTCATATATACCACTCAAAAACTATGAAATTACGTATTTACCACTCAAAATTCTATAATTACATATTTACCATCCTAAATTCTAATAACTCACATATTTATCTAAATAATCAAAAAATAAGATTAAACATGTTTAAAATTATATAAAATATGATTAAGCACTTAATTAGATCCCTTCTCCTTCTATTGCTTCTATCTTCTTTAGCGCCAAGTCAAGGTTGAAAACCTGCCCGCCTTTTCTTCAGATTCAAGTGGTTAGACGATGATTGGACAGCTCCAGGATGTTCTCATCATCCGTCTCTTCGAGTGGGACTGGTGCGTTGGCACCACCCACCAACTGCAGTTCCAACTTCTATCTCAACTTGTTTATTGTTGTTTTTTATTGAACGTTTATTTTTTCATACATATATGAGATACAAAAAGAGCTTAAATCAAAGAAGATTTCTTTTTCCGCTTCCTAACAATTCAAGTTCTTTTCTTTGCCCGGAAAAACTCCCTTTTACTTGCTCCCATATTTCATAAATTGGGGACCAACTCAAAAGTCAAGTAAAAGAATATCTTCTGAACCTTCATCTTATCAATTATTCGATCTCACGAGGTAGTCAAACGAGGTTGCGAGGAATCGGCTTAGGAAGATCCCTTTCTCTCTCTCACACTGCCGCTTCTTCTCTTCTCAATTAGACCGATAAGACCATTATCTACATATTCGTTTTGAGGAAGAAAAAACCCTTTGATGTTTGTAGACTTGGTTCTTGATACCATAAAGAGAGTTTGTATAGAAAGTTCATGGACCAAGTCTAAATGAAGAACATTCAATTAAAAGGGTCCCACATGTATGGTTTAATAAGACACGTGGGGAATCACTCATTAGAACATATTTTAATTAATCTTTGATTAATTTTAGTTTTTAGAATTCTAAACATAATAAGTTTGAATTTTGGATATATTTGATATATATTTGAATTATATTGGGTAAATACGTGAGTTATTAAGATTTAGGATGGTAAATATGTAATTATATAATTTTGAGTGGTAAATACGTAATTTCATAATTTTTTAGTGGTATATATGAAATTCCCCCCATTTTTTTATGAAGAACCCGGAGGCATAATATCACTGTTGTTGTTTGATGAAGCCAAAACATATATCGAAATCACTATCTTCTTTTTTTCTTCAGAAAATGACGAAAAACGAATGCAAAGTAGCTATTTTTTTGATTTATTTATCGCAAATGTGTTTTTAGGTCTTTTTGGCAGGTTTTTGAGAAAGTTGCGTATTTAGGACAAAAACAGAGCAAAAGTGTCATATTTAGGTGATTTCTGAATAAGACATCAAAATAGGACACTACATGGAGTATGCAACACCTCACATGAAATGCACGACATGCGAAATGACGAAAATACAAGAAAATCTGCTAAGTCAGGAAGCCGTGCGGCCTCCTCTATGCTGCATGCGGCATAACCTTTATGCCGCACGATCCGTGGACTGTCTTAAAATAGGCAATTTCTTAATGGGCTTTCTAGAAGAGCGCGAATTCCTAATGGGTCTTTTAGAAGGATGCGTTTTCTTAAGAGCCAAGCTATCATAGCTATTTTTGGCTTCATCTATCCAACTTTAAGTGCACTCCAAGTCTACACCACCTCCACTACTTCCATTACTCCACCTCTCATTTTAGGAAGACTATAAATATCCCTCCTGTAATAGAATTTGGTGTGCGTGTTTCAAGTCCATAGTAGTAGACTAGCAATCCTCATTGTTAGGTTAGGTTAGAGAGTTACTTAGAGAGATAAGGGTATCCATTAGAAGTCAAGCAAGAGAAGAAGACGTCATCTAATATGGCAGAGGTTCTTCCATCTTTAATTGGGTTGTAATTTATGTTCTCCTTATTTTATTTTATTTATTTTGCCATGGTCATGAGAAGCTAAACTTCTCATCTCTAGAGTGAGGGTTGTACTTGAATTCTTAGTTATGTTTTAATATATATTTATGTTTTGTTTATGATGATTTGAGTTTCTTTTGATACTTTGAATTCCTTTTTATTACGTCCTTGCATACATAGTTATGTCTACTATATGCCAATGACTTTCCATATACCAATAGGTGTTAAGTCGCTGCATCATTATGTGAGAAGGATAATGCATGTAAGTACTCCAAGCACTTCGGCTAACGAGGCTTGGCAGTGGTTCAAAGACTAGGGTTAGAACCCAGTGAGTTCCCTTGACATAATAGTGTAAATTGTATATTTAGATTATATTAGGAAGCACTTAGATTAGGTAGGGTCTTTGGGATATTTCAACTACTGGGTAGTATAGGGAAATAATATAATTGCGTACCTAAAATACTTCAGTCTTGGTAGCCCAAAAGCCGATCGTAAGATCGGAAAATCTTTCAAATCGCATAAACAAACACCCAGTACGCTCTGCGGGTAGTGACAGTGCTACGTGCGGGGTAGATGTGGGACAATATAGGCCGCATGCGACAGTGACAGTGTTGTATGCGATGTAGAGGCTCTCTATTTACATAATTAAGAAGGATATAACCTGAACCCTAGAGGCTCTCTATTTACTATTTAACGTTAACCTTGATTGCAATTAGCGCCACCACATCAAACTTTTAAAAAACCCTGATAATCTAGACTAGTGAAAATTGTTTAAAATCTAATACAATATCCCTGTAAATCGACACCCCAATCATTACACGGTAGGATCATGCGCTTGTAATCTGAACGTAAGTAGAAATTAGAGTTTATAAATATTTAAAAGTAGTAGTTCAATTTAGACCTATCATTGTTTACACACAATATTATGAAATTTTAATATTTAGATAGATATTAATAGCTTGCATAAAGATATTAATAAGAACAATTTATGAAAGTTGATTTTTTTGTTCTCTATTATCATCAAAACAATGTTGAAGTATATTATACATTTGTGTTGATATGTACTTCCGATTTTTTTATTAATACCCTAAAAAAAACAAATATCAAATATGTCCTCAGTTTGAAATTATTTTTAAATATGTCCTAACCGCCCCTGGGGCGGGTGGTCCAGTCTGCCAAGAAAACCGTCCAGCTAGGGGGCGGTCCATTGCCTCTGGCTAACCACCCCACCCTGGGGCGGTTGGCTTTTTTTTATATATATTTTTTTGTTTAGACATATGATTTCATTAAGATATTTTTTTTATTAAGATATATAATTTTATAAGGAAATATATATTGATATATAGTGCTGGGCTTAGCTAAGCCATGGTGTAAAACGACTTGGTGCTCCACGCCTCATTATTTCCATTTTGAAAATCCAAACGACCCATCCGAACCGCTCAAGTTGTTCTCCATATTGATATGTGCTTGGAGACCAAATTTTACATTTTTTGGAATTTTTTTACTATTTATTAAGCCACTTTGAAAATCACTGATCCAGCGGTCCAGAAATTTTTACTGTTTTTTACTGTTCATAAGGATTTTCAGATTTTCAAAGTGGCTTAATAAATAGTAAAAAAATTCCAAAAAATGTAAAATTTGGTCTCCAAGCACATTTCAATATGGAGAACATGTTGGAAGGTTCGAATCGACTATTTGAACTTTGAAAATGAAGATATGGCGTGGAGTACCAAGTCGTTTTACTCCATGGAGTAGCCTAGTCGGACTCTTGATATATATATAGAGTCCGACTAGGCTACTCCATGGAGTAAAACGACTTGGTACTCCACGCCATATCTTCATTTTCAAAGTTCAAATAGTCGATTCGAACCTTCCAACATGTTCTCCATATTGAAATGTGCTTGGAGACCAAATTTTACATTTTTTGGAATTTTTTACCATTTATTAAGCCACTTTGAAAATCTGAAAATCCTTATGAACAGTAAAAACAGTAAAAATTTCTGGACCGCCGGATCAGTGATTTTCAAAGTGGCTTAATAAATAGTAAAAAAATTCCAAAAAATGTAAAATTTGGTCTGCAAGCACATATCAATATGGAGAACAACTTGAGCGGTTCGGATCGGTCGTTTGTATTTTCAAAATGAAAATAATGAGGCGTGGAGCACCATGTCGTTTTACACCATGGCTTAGCTAAGCCCAGCACTATATATATATATATATATATATATATATATATATATATATAGATGGACTTAGCTACTCCATGGAGTAAAACGACTTGGTACTCCACGCCATATCTTCATTTTCAAAGTTCAAATAGTCGATTCGAACCTTCCAACATGTTCTTCATATTGAAATGTACTTGGAGACCAAATTTTACATTTTTTAGAATTTTTTTACTATTTATTAAGCCACTTTGAAAATCTGAAAATCCTTATGAACAGTAAAAAACAGTAAAAATTTCTGGACCGCCGGATCAGTGATTTTCAAAGTGGCTTAATAAATAGTAAAAAAATTCCAAAAAATGTAAAATTTGGTCTCCAAGCACATATCAATATGGAGAACAACTTGAGCGGTTCGGATCGGTCGTTTGGATTTTCAAAATGAAAATAATGAGGCGTGGAGCACCAAGTCGTTTTACTCCATGAAGTAGCTAAGCCCAGCACTATATATATATATATATATATATAGAGAATGGCTAATATCAAAACGTTTGTTCCTGAACTCAGGAACAAACGATTCAGTTCTCCAATTTCCAAAGTTCAAACAACAAATCCAAACCGTTAGATGTTCAATCTATATTAAAATGTGCTTGGAGACCAAATTTTATATTTTTTGGAATTTTTTTACTATTTATTAAGCTGGTTTGAAAACCGCTGTTTTTCAATGCTGCAGAAATTTAATAAAAACAACGATTTTCAAACCAGCTTAATAAATAGTAAAAAAATTCCAAAAAATGTAAAATTTGGTCTCCAAGCACATTTTAATATAGATTGAACATCTAACGGTTTGAATTTATTGTTTGAACTTTGAAAATTGGAGAACTGAATCGTTTGTTCCTGAGTCCAGGAACAAACGTTTTGATATTAGCCATTCTCTATATATATATATATATATATATATAAGATATATTATTGTTATTAAGATATATTTTTGTTTGTTAAGGTATATATTTTTATAAGGAAATGTATATTGATATATATATTTTTTTAAGATGTATATATTGTTTAAGATATATTTTTGTAAGGAAATATATATTGATATATATTTTTTCTATTGTAAATTTTATATAAAAATGAAGGAAAGTGCTTAATTTTTTTTTATTGTAATTTTCAATAAAATTGAGTTGAGTTTGGATGTTGTACTGATTATACGGCTGTTGTACTGATTGTCGATTTGGCTAACGTGGTAAACAGTGAAAAATATGTAATCTAAATCGTAAGTCCACCAAAAAAATCCAAACTACGTAAAATAAATGTCCACAACTCAGACAAAACAGTCCAGACCGAATATACAATAGTAGAAACCTATCAAACTACAAAACATAAAAACCCTAACGACGAGGGCGAGGGCGACGACCAGAGAGATCCAACCTATCAGGTGGACGGTGGTCCATGGGTGGCTGTACACGCCTCACATGAACCTCCTCCTCCTGTGCGGCTGTATCCGCCTCGGCCCATAGATCCTCCACCAGTGGGGGGATGGGCGGCATCTCCCATGGGTCGGCCTCTCAGGTCGATGGATACGTAGGCGAAGAAGGCGGTGTGTCAAATATAGCAGATGCAAAGGCATCTGCATGCTGTGCTCCACTCCTACTGGCCTCTTCGTCGTGCTGTCTGGCCTCCGGATATCGTGGTATGTGGAAGCTCGGCCCCTCATCCCCGGCATTATCTCCAGTAAGGTCAGCCATAGTGAACTCCGGGGTGGCCTGCCGTGGTGGAGCTCCATCCTTAATGCAAACAATGTTAGTTTTGCTACAAAAAAATAACTAGTAAGTTGATTAAATAATAAATTTTTGCTACCTGGCCAACCTGCACTGGAACTCTAAACTCATTGTAGTAAGCGTTTCACGCATTATTATTCAATACCCATTCGTGGAAGCCCCAACCTGAGTTATCCACTGCAGAATTGAAGATAAATTGATAAGAATAGTTTTTTTTATCGAGAAATGACTGTGTACGACAAAACCAAATTACCTAGAGGAGGTGGCGGCATCTCATCAGCGTAGATAGCGACTCTAGGCTGATCCGGATCTAGTAGTGGGGGCTCTATCTCTGAAAGTCGACAAAGTGCATTCCTCTCGTAGAACTCCCGGTAGGGAAACCAGTCGATGCTACTCTCGTGAAGCATCTGGAGCTGACTCCGGACATAGAAAATCCTCACAGTTCTCCCTTTGCCCGTGTTCTTGTATGTGTGCTGACTGCCCCATATGGCACCGTACGCGGGACACCTCTCAGCATCCTGTCTCCTCAAGTGGGACAAGAGACGGATGAACTGGTCGACATACCGGCAAATGAGACCACGACCATTGCTGGAGTAGAAGAAGTGGTCTGTGGATCTTCATGTTCTTCACCTATATTTGGACATGAGGTGTAATGTTGGTGATTATTGAACCATAATTATTATAATAAAAATTCCGAAATATTTGTGAAAATTTACCATGCAAGCATGGCACAAACTTCGGTATAAGTGGGCGATCACAACTCCACCCCAGTTCCATCTCGATGGACTCTCAATGTCTCCCAACAGAGAGAGGAACATAATCGGGACCGCGTCACCGCTGGAGTCCACGAACATGACGCTGCCACAGAGATCCATCACAAAGGCTCTCACATACCTAAAAACATAAAATAGTTAAGATAAATAATGGTTTTCACTGTTGAGTTTGTAACATTTTTTAATTTCAAAATTTTAATTATTACCTCCTGACGGCCTCCAGATCAGTGGTCTCGGCTGTGATCGCGGAGCGCCGCTAGGCTAATGCAGTATCCCGAATACCGGAACTCCTCCTCATCCTTCCTCTTCTTCTTCTTCTGCAGCACCTTTAGATTCGTGACCCCCAGAAGCTCCCGTATCATCCCCACGTGAAGTGGACTATCGGAGACACCGCTGATAGGCTCGCCATCGATCCGTAGACCCCATAAAGCGCTCACATCAGCTAGGGTCACGGTCATCTCCCCAAAGGGAAGGTGAAATGAATGAGTCTCCGGTCGCCATCTCTCCACGACCCCGCTCATGAGAGCCTGATCGATCCTACTGTGAGGCATGGTAGCCAGCTGATACAACCCGAGATTCATAATGCATGACTCCATTAAAGGATGACCGACGTACGGTATCCCGGGGGTGCAATGTCTCACGGTTAACATTGTCTCGTCCTGCATTTAACAATGATTTTAATCTAAGCGACTTACTATATGCCATATTCAAAAACTTTAATTTGAACTAAATTGCTTAAAACCAACGTACCTCCGTAGATGCGAGCGCGATCCGGTGCTGAACGTGTGGAATCCACAGAAGAGGACTGAATGTATTAGCTGCATGTGTAGGGTACTCTGCACCGAGAGCCTCTGCACCAGATGCCTCTACACCGGATGCACTTCGAGCCTCTGTGTTGGACGAACTATCCCCCCTCTCCATAGTATCTGCACTGCATAATTTTCAAATAACTTAAATTTCACAATTTTGGATATAAAAATGTATAATGTAGGAATTTTGGACCGAAACGCTAATTTTGGACCCTAAACCCTAATTTATAACTCTTTACCCCTAACCCTAAACCCTAAACCGTCAACCATAATTTACAAACTGTAAACCTAATTTTGATCAGTTCAATCGCGTCGGGAAAGTCAACAACCCGCACACATTTACAATTAATTTTCCAAAATAAACCCTAAACCCTAAACCGTCAACCGTAATTTACAAACCGTAAATCCAAATTTTGATCAGTTCAATTGCGCCGGGAAAATCAACAACCCGCACACATTTACAATTGAATTTCCAAAATAAACCCTAAACCCTAAACCATCAACCGTAATTTATAAACCGTAAATCCTAATTTTGATCAGCTCAATCGCGTCGGGAAAATCAACAACCCGCACACATTTACAATTCAATTTCCAAAATAAACCCTAAACCCTAAACCGTCGTTTTAATAAATTCAATCGTGTCGGAAAAATCAACAACCCGCACACGGTAATTAACAATTCAATTTCTACAAAAAAAAAAATAAATTAGGAAGGAACTTACCCGTAAACAATCGACCGAGAGAGAGAGAGAGAGAGGGTTTGGGTAGAGAGAGAGGGGGTGTTCGGGTAAGGAGAGAGAGAGATTCGGGTAGAGAGGGTTGAGAGAGAGAGAGGGAGAGGGTTGAGGGAGAGAGAGAGAGAGAGAGAGAGAGAGGGTGGGGGGCGGCACTAGGGGGGTCGCAGCAGAGAGGAGGGGTGTTCTGGTGGTTAGGTTAGGGCGGGGGGATGGGCTTTTTAAAAAAAAAAAATTTAGGCCAATCGCCCGCTAGAGGGGCGGTTAGATGGGGGTATTGGACCGCCCCCTAGCTGGGCGGTTGCCTGGATAGAGTGGATTGCCTCATCCCTGGGCGGTTGGGGCATATTTACACAAAAAAAAAAAAAATTGCGAGCATATTTGATATTTGTTTTTTGTTTTAGGATATTAATAAAAAAATCGGTATGTACTTGTATCTTAAAGTTTATATGACTCAATTATCTGACAATTATTCATTTTATATATGTATTCGTGAATTATCAGCTCCATATCCGTATTCATATCCATTTAAAATGAATTTAATTTTAAATTTTGATATCCACTTACTATTTGTATCTGTATTCGTATCCGTTCATTAAAAGACCAATACGAATACATAATGTTGGCTTTCTCACATTGTGAGTACCATATCATATTGGATTTAGTTCTGGTTGAGTTTGAATTTTTAAGAAGGATTAAATGGGTCACTCTGTTTTTTTTTATTCTTACATGGCCCGTGGGCCTAAATGGGTCACTTTAATTAGTTGGATCACTTTTGTATCGAATATAAATTCTTTCATGTAGATTGATGCCTGAGAAAGAGAATAACATGTAAAAAGAATGCTAACTGCATGAGTTGTTGTATAACTTCAACCCTAATTTATCACTACCAACGGATTGTCATAAAAAAAAACACTAATTTATTAGGATGAAACTTTTATTATCCGTATGAAACTAAAATAATATAAATTGCCTTCCTAAGTGAGACATGCTATTTTCTAATTTATTATTAAAGTAATATTAAGTTAGAAGTGTAAGATGGCACTTAAATTTGTTTAAAAAATACAATTTTGATTTATAGATATTAGATGGAATTTACAATTTACTCTATTCCGTTTTTAGTGTATGGCATCTGAGGACCAGTATTTATTACACTATTCAGTGACATGTGGTAAATATCGCGTGAGGCTCCGGAGGGTTTTTTTTATCTCGTATTAGTTATTTGTAAAATTCTCAACCATCTATATGCTCGTAGTTGTCAATTTTATTTTGATATAATTCATAAATTTAACAATCTATATGCTCGTTTTATGGCCGTTTGAAGTTTCGTTGTCGTTTTTCGCCTTCTTAGTAAAGATATCATCTCTATTCATATGTAATTTAGCGTAATTTACCGTATTTTAGCATAATTTAACATAATTTAGCGTAAGTTAGCGTAATTTAACATAATTTCAAGTAATTTAGCGTATTTTAGTATAAATATGCTAATTATATATCCAACAAATAATATAACAAATATTTAAAAACAAATTCGAATTTTTAGTATTAGATTTCAGCATTTTTGCTATTCATAGTCTCAAAAAAAAAAAAAAAAATTAGTACTGGCCATTTTCTAGCCGGTACCGAAAATAATTAAAATTGGCCAGAAAATAACCGGTATAGATAGTTTTATAAATTTCCAACAACTTTCAGTATATTTATTAATTTGTAATTAACTTTGGATATTAATAAAAATCACGGCCCTCTATATGCTCGTAGTTGTCAATTTTATTTTGATATGATTCATAAATTTAACCAAGATATTTTTAGCGGCCAATATAGAGAAGTACAAATTAACTAAAATAAATTCAAAAGTGCTGAAAAAATCTCGGAAAGTGCTATGTGCTATGTGCTATGTAACCTATGTTGTTGTTTAAATACTCGTATTTTGTTTTTTAATTTTGCTATTAGCCCTATGTTGTTGTTTAATTATGACTTCTTCAATAAATAATAAATATAAGTATTTAAATTCAAATATATGCTATTGTAAATATTACATTGGTGTAGATTTATTTTAGAAATATACGTTTTAAATTTATTTAAATTTACATATATATCTATTTCATTTATATTATAAATAGATGGGTCGGAGTTAATTTATATCAACTTAGTTCAGCGCGCTATCGCTATGTATCTCAACAGAATAATATTAATTGTTGATGTTAGTAGGTACTTAAATTGACTAAGGTGGTTAGAGAATTTAATTTAGATTAACCTCTTAGAGCAATATAATTAATTAATGCTAATATAGTATTAGAGTAAAATCCCGTCAGATTTCTATTATAGAATTAATAATTACCTTTCTTTAATATATAGTGTTGCACGTAATTAATAAATGAATGAACAAAAAAGTCACAAACCGCCACACATAAAAATAAGTGTTATCTACTTTGGTAGTAAGCATTTAATTAAAACAAATGGTCGGTTAACAACAATTTCATACAAATTTCTGATGAAATTAATTATTAGCAAAACTCGAGATCGAGTGCTAGCTAGCTTCATAGATGTAATTAATACCAAGCACCAGCCACCAGGCGAAAAGCTAACCGCCTCCGCCTGTATTGAGTAACGAACCGGATTTACGTACTGTGACGGTTGCATAATCTCCAATCACATAGGATTAGGAAGCCATATGTAGTCTGCTCATTACCTATTCTGCTGCAACACTTTCTCGATCACAGTTCACATCCGTCACAGAAGATCTTAATTAACTAGAACCTGCTTGCAGTTGCCGACTTGCCGCCCTATATATTTGTATTCTATTCACAATTTAAAAGATAAGCACCAACAATATAATATACTACTTACTATATATACTAGAGACTAGAGAGTAGAGAGCAAAAGAAAAAACGAAAAGATCGATGTGTATAGCTGCCTGGATATGGCAAGCACATCCGGTTTACCCTTTCCTTCTCTTGCTCAACCGAGATGAGTCCCATGACAGGTTTTATATTAATTGTTTCTTTTTTTTTGTAAATTCTTTAATTTCCACTTGATTTTATGAGTGGTAGCTAGTGATGATAAATCAATCAATGAATTCCAAAATAAAATGTAAAATTAATTTCAGACCAACAAAACCGGCCGACTGGTGGGGAGAGGGCGTAATAAAAATACTTGGAGGCCGAGATGTGGTCGGTGGTGGTACGTGGCTCGGTTGTACCAAAGATGGGAAATTGGCCTTCTTGACCAATGTTCTTGAGCCCGACGGGGACCCCACGGCACGCACTAGAGGCGACCTGCCTGTACGATTTCTTCAGGTAATTAATTGCATGTGCATTTTTAATTTGTTGTTGCACAGCATGCATGGTTTGCATAACTCCAATTTTGAAGGATAAATATGGTTAATCGATCATTGATTGATTCCGCAGTAGAAAAACAACAATAACTTAAGAAGTATGTCATTATCAACCAATGTTAATTACATAGAAGAGTATATAAAACATGAGTTATATATAAGCCAAAGACACCCTGATTGATTTAAGTTTATAAAGGGAGCAACATATATGCATGATGCCACAATTGGCAATGAGAATTAATTATGTCATCTAAAACCTCCACATTTCTCAAGTTTCAAAACAAGGCCTCAAATATGAAGAATTTTTTTAATAATCCCCTGGACCAGAGTATTTTTGTTTATTATTTCTTGCTCTGGCAACTGGACTGGTACGTAGCCTCTCCTCTTCTGCTTCCCATGAAATTAATAATGTCCTATATTGATTAATACTATCACATTATTGGTAGCAATAAAATTTATGTTTTTTAATAGTCGTTAGTATTATTATCTGATTAGTATTGATGTGACATTTTTCCCATTTTAAAGAGCATATATTTGATATTTCCTCATTTCCATCATTTCATTAATATGGATGATAATATTAAGGGCATATGTGACATTTTTACCCTTTTGAAGGTCAAATATCGCATTTCGGTGACTCGAAAGGACCCAGACTTTGACAGGCATCTTAATTTTTTACTGACGGTTACAAGGCTTGTATAATTGTAGGGGAAGAAGAGCCCACTAGATTATGCAAATGAGGTTGCAAAGGAAGCAGGAGAGTACAATGGATTCAACCTAATATTAGCTGATTTGTGCAAAAGGGAGATGGTTTATGTGTCAAACCGGCCGAAAGGACGGCCGACTGCTATTCAAGTTGTCCCCCCGGGTCTTCACGTGCTTACCAATGCAACACTGGATAGCCCTTGGCAAAAGGTACTTCTTTTTTCTTATGTTATTCTTTATTGTGATTTTAGTTTTCTCCATTTTATTTCCGATCTTTGTTTTCATTGCTCTTTGTTGACTTACCTGTTTCTGAAAATTGTTTTTATTTTCACAGGAAGCATGTACTGGTACAGCTCTCTAACCAAATAGTTTGTAATTTTCTCTTGTACAGGCAGTATGTCTTCGTACGAGTTTTAAGGAATTACTGTCGAAGCATGGTGATAAAGAAATGGTTGCAAAGGATTTAGTTGAGAAGCTCATGACAGACAGGACTAAAGCTGATAGCAGCATGCTGCCTAACACTGGTTGTGATATCGACTTGGAGCACAATACAAGCGCCATTTTTGTAGAGATCAAAACCAACAAAGTAAGATAAGAGAAACTTTCCATTGCAATAAAATAAAGTACAAGAAACAAAAAGAAATCTGTCCTTGACATATTATCTAATATAAAATTAATATTGTTCTATTTCTATATGAAGGGTATTTATGGTACTCGAAGCACCGCAGTGCTGTCGATGAAAGAAAAGGGCAATGTGAGCTTCTATGAGAAGTACATTGAGGCAGGAATTTGGAAGGATCATACTTTGGAGTACCGTATTGAGGAGTCTCAGTCTCAGTAGAAGACAGTTGTAGCAGTTAATTATTAAGGATTCAGGATCCAACAGCTAGCACTCGTCGTTACATTATATATATGTCGTGTAGCAGAGAGTAGCAGTGTTACAAGTATATGAACTTGACGTAGTAGAGAACAATAACATAGTACATAAACAATACAACTATGAAAGTTGAACATTATTTCGCATGGGAAATAACTAATAGTATACTTTTTTTTGAGAGAAATAACCAATAATAACCAATAGTATACTATGACCAGACCCAAATTAAACTATACCGCTGTTAGGCGTTAGCGAAGGGGGGAGGAGGACTGAGGAATCAGAGAGAGAGAGAAGGGGCAGAATAAAGCTAGCTAACGGAGTCAATTAAAACAAGCCAATCCAATCTACTCATACATGAAATGAAAAGAGATTACCAGAGGCAAATCTCCTTTGTCAACCAAAAAATAAATTATAGATCACGTTAGGATTAGTGATTATAGAAGATCACACTGCAGTGCTCATTTTATTTCTTGTGCATTCTGGATTCTGGTGAGTTCTGGCGAAGAGGCGAGAGAGGCCTTGTCAGATCTGGCCCAGCACTGAAATCTATTGCCTTAATTTCCTGTGGGGCTACTATCTCCTGTCAGTCTCGTTTTACGCTTTCCCTACATACAGAAAGGACAAGGAATTCTAACAAGTCAATTTAAGAGTATAAATCTCTGATTCAAAAGTTTGCAGCTTTGGAGGATTTGGGTTTCGATTACAAACTTTTGAATCAGCTACTTCATCCCCATGCCACTACCTCGTGCACCATTACATTTTCAGTGTTTTTTGGCAAGTATATATTTTAAATTTAACTACACAATGCCTTACCTGTACAGAGACTTCACACAGAGTGGTGACCCTCGCTAGGGCACCTAGCAGAGATAGGTTTATGCTTGTGTAAGTCTGTGGCTAACATGCATGTGGCAGGCACAAATGGAGAATATATATAGGACACCTGGCAGATGAAGTTGTGTCTGGCATTGCTTTCTCGACCGAATTAGGTGTTCGGCGGACCAATTTTGGTCAGTAGGAATTTGCTGGGGTAGTTCCCGTTCTTCCAATTTCAATGTAATTTTGGGCCAAATGACATGAAACCCAGAGTCAGATTGAATTTATTATTTCCCAATCTCTCTCCTCTCTTTCATGGCAGGCGGAGGTGACGGTCCTCCAATTTTTTTTTCTTTTTTCGCGTTTGGCCCCTGGCTGCTCTGCCTCCCTGCCTCCCTGCTAGCGGAGGGTTGAGACTTGAGAGCACTTTTGTTTTTTTGATTGATCTGGGCTATGGGTTCTGGGCTATGGGTTCTGGGCTTTGGGTTCTGGGCTCTGGGGTAGGCAAATTCAAAAATCTGAGGCAGGCAAATCCCTAAAAAGGCCCGGTCCCAATGATAAATGTTACCAGAAGTCCAGAACCCAAAAAAGGGTTTGAAAAAAAAAGAGGAAATAATTTAGAATGACATTAATTAATTAATTGGTCTCCTCGTATCATTCTCCCTGGCAGACTCGTCAAGGTCACGCTCAAAGAGAGAGTCAGAGAGCACCCTCTCTCCTCTCCTCTCCTCTCCTCTCCAGCTTAGCACAGTGTGCTGACAGCTGATCATTGCCGGCTTGCACAGACATCTTTTCCTCCACATGTACATATATATATATATATATATATATATATATATATCTCTTCAGCGCTTTAATTTGCATTCATGCTTAATTAATTGCCTCCCACTGGTATATATCATTTAATTTCCAGAGAAACCACAAGTAGCTAGAATGTTCTTGTGTTAGTCTAAATAAACAGAGATATATATTGTTTGTGGCTGCTATAGTAGTAATTATTAACAAATTAAGGATTAATTCCGATGTCAGATTTTCGGTATTGGTATTATCAGGTCTTGACAGTTGCGGTGGCATTGGCATTGGCAGCCCTCGGCCACTTGAGAAGAAAATGTTTAGGTAATATTTGCCTTCACTTAATATCTTAGCATCATTAGAAATGGTATCAATATAAGATTGAGATTGATCACATCAAACAAAATGAAGAAATTTTGAGTGATGACGTGCATGGTGTTTGCATATACCACCAAACTAAATAGTTTTTGCCCTTCTTTTTATGGTGTCGATCTAATTGCAACTAATTGCAACTTTAGGAAAATGGAGGTTAATATGTGAATTTGAAGTTCAACCAATGAAATAAAACAGTTAAGTTTTAAAATCACGAAATTAAGGAATAGCTTTACTAGTTCGACCACTACACAGAAACCCTTCTGCGATCGGCCAAATTGGTCACAGAAGGTTAATGCGCCGGTCGCAGAAGGTCCGGTCGCAGTTGCTCCGTCGCTGATGCCCTCCCCGCTGACGTCACCGGTCGCTGAAGGGTTAAAAATCGGTCACATATGTCCCTACAGCGATTGATGAGATCAGTCGCTGATGCTAGATGCTGACGTGGTTGAAGCCCATTAGAGACCGATTTTTCGGTCGCTGATGGGCCCAAAATTGGTCGCAAAAGGGTAATTTTTTTTTTTTGGTATTTTTTTTGTTATTTTTCTTTTCCCCAATTGATACAAAATCTACCAAGCAATTTAAAAAAAATTCACAAGCAATTTAATTGGTACGTAATGTACCAAGCAATTCACAAAACGACGTAAACATTAAATATCTAAAGTACTACATAAACATCAAATATCAAATATCTAAAGTACGACATAAAAATAAAATATCTAAAGTACGACATAAAAATCAAATACAACTCTATATTCTTGCAAGCCAACAATACACACCTTTTGTTTGCCATCTGCCCTCATCAAAAGCTTCCTAGACATATTATCTTTCAAATTAGTAAAATATTTCTTACAAGACCTTTTGCTGGTACAACTGGTTCAACTGTCTCCCTGTAAACCTAGAAAAGAAGGCAGAAAAAGAAAGATTAAGAACACAAATGAAGGATAAGTACCAACAATAGAAAAACTTAAATAGATTATTACAAATTCCACCTGTACAAGCCTTCACATAAAGTTGTCTCTTTTAGCTATCTCCTTCTTCCTTCTTAGCTATCTCCTTTTTATTTAAGGGCCTTTTGCGAGCCTTCAATTGACCTTCAATTGACCTCCAGTCTGTATCTCTTTATCCATAGGGAAGGGTTTTACAGAAACATTTCCTGGCAATGTATCAGGTTTTGACCTCCAGTCTGTATGAGTATAGTTTGAAGGGAAATCAGTGCAAAGATCTTTCTGAATTTATTGGGCCATGTAAAGAATTAAAACTGTCAAGTAGGTAATATTTGTAATTGCAAAAGAAACCAAACTGACCACTGATTGTTACAGGAACAAAAGAGAGACCATCCTAATCCTGATTCAAGAATCGACTATAATTGCATCATTAACACCTCATGTTGGAGCCAGTCAATGTGATTGGCCCCTTTAAATCAAATTCATATCCTTGTAATTCCTTTTCTTCTTACTATTGATGTTCATGTTCTTCCTCTCAAATCTAATCTTAACAAGTAGTAACCAATTTAATAAGACAGAAATTCAAATAAACAATTTCTGTCCAAAGACTAACAATAGGAACAAGTTCATCTAAGAAGAAAATAAATCTGTAATCAAAATATTAAATACTGTTAAATTATACTTTGTCCATTCAAAATTGGTGATTTTGTTAGCCAACAGTATTGTAGGTCCATTAAGCATACAAATATGGAGTGATCTTAGAAAAAAAAATATCAATAAAAAATTAAGAGAACCTATCATATTACTTGCCAATGACATACCAGTAAAGGCTGATATATACTACAGCACAGGGACCAACTGATTGTAAACTATCTAACGGTAAAGGAGTTCCATCCCATGCATCACTGTTTTGATTATAATCCTAAAATAGTAAAATCCACTTCGCACAACAAAGAAAAGTACCTCCCAATGTACCAGCACTAGGCTTTCATCAAGATAGTTGTGGTAATGCCCCTCATCTTTCACCATATCCTTATTCCTCGCATCACCAGTTCCAGAAGGCATCTGATACAGTGTGGTAATGCCCCTCATCTTTTCAAGATAGTTGTACCTGTATTAACTTTACATGTTATAATCCAAGAATAGATATATTAGATTTCTCTAAGACAAGAAAATAAGTCCAGGTGACCTAGAGATGTATTTCCCTATATTATGTTTTGAACATTTTTCAGTTTAATTTCTGCCAATGAGTTTAACATAGATGTTAAGGTATAATTTCTGACACGTAGATCTCCCCACTCGCACCTCTTTGTAAACCCCTCGTCCCTCTCCCATACTCTCCCTTTTCAAAAATACCGAAAAAGAAATATCAATACTCGGTAAAACGGAGATCTACATACCAAATGCAAGATCTAGAACAAACAACTACCTGAAGCCATTTGCTCGTCACAGCGGGGTCGGGTAGCCGGGGATCAGGCGGCAACGGCAGTGTCGGCTAGAGAGAGAGAGAGAGAGATAGAGAGAGTGAGAGAGAGGAGAGGTCGGGGTGGCCGGGGGTCGGGCGGCAGCGGGGCTCTGTGTTTTTTTTTCGCTAAACCTAAAACGCGGGAGAGGGAAGAAAGAGGCTGGGATTTTTTAGGGATACCCTTCAGGGACCGGGCCAAATCGGTCTCTGAAGGCTGTGGGCGTCGATCGCTGAAGGGTTCGTCGCCCAAACACTTCATTTTTATTTAAATTTTTTTTTTTGGGTCTTCAGCGACCGACATCCTAATCGGTTGCTGATGCCGGTCGCTGAAGTCCCGTTTTGTTGTAGTCGACCTAGATATTATAATTTTTGTTTATTTTTATTTATTTTTATTTTATTTTAAATTGCAAACTGTAAGGTTAAATATATTGGTTTGATTTGTGGGCACTCAAAGCTACAACTCCTGATTCCGATCATGAGTCTGTGACAGGTCTGTGTCTCCGTTGCATGGTTTGAGTCCGTAGCGGATAGTTCCCGGGTTCGAGTCCTGGATAGGTCTGAATACATGGAATGGTTCGAGTCCGTGGCGTATGGTTTCCCACTAGTCTGGTCGGACGAATGACGTTCTCTCCTGCTCATGAGGGACGAGATTAACTATTTTTACGCCATGCTAGTAGTTTTCTCCTATTTTATATGTTTGGATGAAGAATCAATTTAGAAGTAAGAATCACGGGATTTAGATATATCCATCTGCCAGCGTGCTATGTTACCTTGGGGGCAATGCTCATTGTCACTAGGCAATGCGTATCATCGCACTATCCGATTGCGGTACTTGGATAATATCTGATTCGCACGGCACGAGGTGACAGGGTGATAAATATTCCGTATTATTATATTAGTTCCCACACATAGTATTTAGGTACTGGACTACGATTTGATTATGAATCTCATATTCTCCTTTTGTTTTATTTTAGGAATCTTTTGCATGTTGGCATAATAGGTTAATCGCATCATTGGATAGTTGCACTTACTATATGTATTTTCTTTTTAATAGATTATAAGCTAGGTGATATTATACATACTATATAACTTGCATATGAAAAGTTTGTTTACCAGTCATACGTAGTTTTATAATTAAAAGTACTTTGACCGTAGAGGATCCCTAAAGGGATAATTCTGGGTAACATACTGGGTGATTTGTCGCTCACCCACAAATTGTTTTGTGGGTTTTAGGTATAGAGACTGGTGATCAGTAATAGGATTTGCCAGGAGCTGTCCTCGATGACCACGTAGTTTGATTTATGTTTTATATGGCTTTTGGGTTAGGTTGTACGAGGTCTGATGCTTTTGTTTCGCACATCATACTCACTAGATCATGTATCCCCTTTCCTTAGATTATGTTTTACTTTATTATGGTGTGGGTTGTATGGACACTATATGTGTATGTTTATTTATTGATACTATGACTTGTGCTTTATGTTATGATTATTCACGCTTCCGTATTTGCTTTACTATTTGTAATTGTTTGGCCTTGTGTGTTTATTGAATTAATGAACATGAGGCGAGGAAATCCCGGTTTGGGTGTGACAACATGATTGTCACGGGTGACGATGAAAGGGAGATTGCTCAACTAAATGAGAGATTGGGCAAGGAATTGAGGTAAAAGATCTAGGATTGCTTCGATACTTCCTTGGGATTGAGGTAGCTCGTGGAGCAGAGGGGATTGTTCTGTCTCAGAGGAAGTATGTACTAGATCTTCTCATAGAAACATGCATGTTGGGATGCAAGCCTGCAGTTGCTCCAATTGATCAGAAGTTCAAGTTGAGTGCAGAGGCAGGAGAGCCAGTTGATCGTGAGAGGTACCAGAGATTGGTAGGCCATCTGATCTATCTGAGTCACACTCGTCCCAACATATCATTTGCCGTGAGTGTAGTAAGCCGCTATATGCATGACCCTAGGAAGGGTCACATGGATGCCGTGTATCAGATTCTGAGGTACCGAAGAGTGCATCAGGAAAGAGGTTAATCTTCAGAAAGAATGGTCATTTAAGCATCGAGGGCTATTGTGATTCTGACTGGGCTAGTTGTGCCGATGATAGAAGGTCCACCTCAGGGTATTGCATGTTTGTAAGGGGCAACTTGGTCTCTTGGAAGAGTAAGAAGCAGTCGGTGGTAGCGAGGTCAACAACAGAGGCAGAATACATAGCCATGGCCTTTGGAGTTGCCGAGTTGTTAGCCCTATTGGTGGAGCTAAAGATGGATCAAGGAACTCAAATGAAGCTATGGTGCGATAACAAGTCAGCAATCAGCATTGCCAACAACCCGGTGCAGCACAACAGAACCAAACACGTTGAGATCGATAGGTTCTTCATCAAGGAGAAACTGAATAGTGAACTACTGAAGCTAAGTCATGTTCCAACCGGGGATCAAGTGGCAGACTGCCTCACCAAGGGACTTAGTTCATTAGATCTATCTAGATTGTGTAGCAAGATGGACTTAGTGGATATCGTTCGCCCATCTTGAGGGAGAGTGTTGAGATTTGTATTAGTTTTAGGGGCCTATTGGTAAAATAGGCATTAGGAAAAGTCTGTGGACTTATTTGTAAGATTGTAAGGCTCTATATAAATCCAAAGGTTAATGAATGAATTAGGGTTTTTACAACAAAAGTCTTTTTTTCATGTACTTGTTTAATTTATTTAGAAAATGTAACTCCCTAGTTTAAATTTCTTTCTTTTTTCTTTTGTGAGCCATTGAAAAAGTAAAAAAGGAAGCTAATTTGTATGTAATTTCCCTAAATAATATGAAACTTCAATCTAATTTTTATGGAAAGGAAGCTACACTTGCATAAATACAACCACAATATACAGGAGGATGGTACACAAATCAATTAATATAGAAGCATTATTCTGTCCTGTTTATGATAAGACAACTTCATTTCCTATTGTGTTCTTTAGTCTCTGTTCTGCCTTCTCTACCTGTACACAACCAATCAAGTGGTACTTTAGATGCTTCTAGCACCAAATTTGATATAGTTTAGACTCCTGTGTATGATACATTATCATGCATCATTTCTCCAAATCTCACAGAATTTGGAGTGCTTAACCTATAGCCGAGAATTCTGGTTTCATCCAGGTTACAGTCATACATGAACCAACTGGTATATCTGCAATATGAACTGATACAGGCTATATATGCTGCATTTAGCGAAACTAAAATGTAACCATTTCAGAGTGAATTGTCAGTAGAGGTGTTGATGCTTTGACCAAGCTGGCATGCTAAGGTTTTCAGCTGAATCCAAATTAATTTAAAAAATTTAATATTTGCAAATATTTTGGGTGCCATTCCTATTTGTAGAAAAACCAAACTGTTATTTCTATTGTGCCACTGGGGCTATCACACACAAGCCCATTTGCTGACGATAAGTATTCTTCAAGTAAAATTACCTCTTGGTCCCAGTCGGTCATGGCAGTTTTAATACTGAGTATAATAGTTTGCACTAATACTCCAATAACAACTCCCCAGAACAATCCCTGAAAAAAGGCCATATAAATTATTCAGAAAACTCAAATATGCCTCAAATTTTACCAAAAACCATTAATCACCATCTTCTACAATCTACTGCCATATCCTCAATTTGGGAACTTTCCCTTTATAGTGAAAAATCAAATTGAAAATGTTGATTTATGAACATGCTAGAGATTGCAAGTAACATAGGTGCCTGTAGATTATAATTAAGAAATATATTTTTCTACCATTTAGATGGAATAATCAGTAGAATTTACTAACAGCTAGCTGCAGTTGTTGAGGGAATCTATAATGTACTTACAGTAAGTTCGAGGCTCATTCTGAATCCAAGAAAATATGCAATGGGGAAGCCAATCAAGTAATATGAAATGATGTTTACATATGCAGCAAAGTCTTGCCAACCGCTCCCCACAGCAACACCTAAAATGCTAACACTACTTAATAATGGTGATCTCTTATTATGCAATCGTATATTCAAGAATGGCATGAGCAGAACTTTTTCTACATCAAAGAAAAGACAAGACAAATGCATAACTTTCAACAACCCCGTTATATTGTAATTAAATGTAACTCTATTCTTTAAGCATTTCTGGTGAGGTCCTATTAGCAATTATACTCTGCTAACAGGTCAGATGGTGCAGTTCGACAAATTCAATCCCTACTTTGCTTGGGTTCTATAAGTTCCCTAATTGAGGACCGTTGAGGTAACAATAAGGTGTGATTGAGACCTAATTTAAATGCAATGAATAGTCTCAATCATACATATATTTGTTTATCAATTGAGTTTCTATCGGTTAAAATTGCACGATTCATTTGGAATACGGTTCCATGATAGTTCCTCAGATAGCAATTCTTTAAGAGGTATTGGAGGTATCCCAAGGGCGTTTCTGGGAACTGGTAATTGCAAGGCAATATTACAGATATTTATTGGCATTACCTGACAGAATTGGATGGATGCCATTTAACATGATGGAGATTGCCATTAAAGGCGATAGATCCTTCACTTCAGCAATCACATCGGTGTTGTAAGTGAATAGCTTTGTGAGCTGAGTTGTAAGCACCAATATTAAAGTAGTGACAACCACACTGATTGCAATTGTTGTAATTATTGCCACTATTGCTGAGAACTTGGCCAGTCTTGGGTGGCCAGCACCAAGTTCTTTACCTATTCGTGCACTGCAAAAGTACAAAAAATTTAAAGAAGGATTTATCATATTTGGTAAAATATCTTGAACAACTTTTCATTTCTCTTAAATTAGACTCTTTTAAACAGTTTGAATTGGACTCTTTTAGAATATCATAACTGAACTTGATATTCAGCTTTCCATGCTTGATGCATACTATATTAATTTGGATGACCTGGATTCAATTCATTTTCTGATTGTCGAACCTGACTGGGTTGAATTTGTTTACAGTTACAAGTCATTACCACGCATATTATCAGAACAGGTTGAACATATCACTAGTCATGATTTAATATATAGTCATTTCTTCAAACACCTTCTATGCAAAAAAATGTAATGCATGCAGATGCATAAGAAATGATATTGTCTTTTGCATAAGAAATATAAGTCAACAGACCATTTTTTACGCACTTTGTTCAGCTATACACCAAAATTAATGCAGACTTGATTACTTAAATAAAAAATATGCAAAAGGATAACTAATATGTCATGTGTGTGCCTGTGCCCGTGCATATTGATATATATTTTGGACTTTCTGGGTATATATTCATGATCTCCTGTTTTCATTATAAAAACCATCAAAATCTTTAGTTAGATAAATCGAGTAAACATTTTATCTTAATGATTTGAATCCCTTGCTAGGGTAGTAAAGATTTGTTATATTTCCCCTAACCTGGCAGCATTGCTCAGACCAAACATGATCACGAAGTCCCAATTCCACCAATTGGTACTGAGATAAGTCAGAATTCAAAAGGTTAGAAATGCGAAATTGAATTTAATTTTTTCACTAATTCAAAATTGGTGTGTGTGTGTGTGTGTTGATCAAAAGTGGGGGGAGACCCACTGATTTCACTACGAAACAAGAAAAAAATTTCTCCAAAAGTATATAAATAACGTACCATATAGAAATGGCGTCAAGGGAGATTTCAGGATTTCGAAGGTAACCACTGAGTAGAGAGATCATTGGTAAGTACCATATCTCCAACCTGTTGAAAGAAATTTGGCTTATTTGTGCAAAGAGAAGAGCATGAACAATTGCCATCTTGGATCTTGGTAGTTGGCACTGCACTAGATATATAACCTACACCATTATGGTACCAGACCTAAAGGTTGTACAAAACCAGACCTACCTGGATCTGGTAGGCAATCTTCCTTTATTGGGTTTGTGTTTATTAAATTGATGAAATCTTTTTGGTGCCAGACTACCAGTTAGGACCAGTATGAGGAGGAACCTGCTCAAAATTGCAAGCACCGGTACAACTGTGAAAGAACTCACGCTGTCATAACAGTCGATGCAAGTGCAAGCTTGACATAATCCCAAAAACCAGCAAATACATCTGAAGAAAAACCACTCCATGTCTCTTTACATGCTGTGCTATGAACAATGTATAGCCATGTGAAGAGCGTGAGCAAACAACACGAAAAACTAATCACAAGTGAAACCCCCGAAATTCCAAATTCCAGCACCACTACCGCTAACCATGTAATCAACACATGAAAGACGAGAATGGTAATGGAGATATATGCCACCTGATAAATTGAATTCACTACATTATTTTACCCCCTTTGAAATTGACTTAGTTTGAGACATCAACAATCCTGATGAACAAATTATAAGCATTTCCAGAAAATACATCTATACACATTCATGATGAGGAATTAATTTTTCACATACCGGGTTCACTATATTCTGAGCTTGAAGAAACCTTTGCATCGGTGTGTAAAGCATGATAGCCAAAACATGAGGGATTAAGCCACGTGCATAAGATTGGCCCATAAAGGCGATCTCTTCTTCCTGGCCAATCACAACTAGTAAAGTGCCAGAATAATAGAACATGAATCCGAGGAGGATGGCAACTATGAAGTGAAGCACGAGAGCTTTTTGAAGTGTTGTTCCCATGGTTTTGTATCTCTTGGCACCGTAAGCTTGCCCGCAGATTGTTTGAACCGCATTCGCCATGCCAAGCTGTAATCATAATTTGTAATACATCGTATTGAATTGTAGGAAACTTTTCACATATAGTCATATCTAATTTTGATAGTTAGTGTGGCTGTCAGTTAAGACCTACACAAAGAAGGTATATATGTATATGTCCACAGATCTGTATTGAATTGAGTGTATGTAATCAAATAAACTGCATTAATAAGTAAACATGATAAATTGGAAAACTATTTACTAACTGCATCTGCATGGTACTAAATCTAAAAAGTTAACACAGCTTTAACGACCACATGGTGTACATGAATGGTCGTTAACATTTAATTAAGCCTTTTTTGGGTGTCTATATATGAAACTACTATTACTACTTTCTCCTTGAATTTGCTCATTATCAATAAAAAATAAATTCACACACTAGATTTCTCTTCTTTTGTTGAGTACGTATCATGTAGCTGGGATGGATGGGTACCCCCAAAAATAAAATGGTCAGCCCAAACGATGGGTAAACTATTTACAGATCTGGTTTGGCTTCATGCAGCGCACCAGTTACATACTTTTCCTTTTTGTCACTATTGATCGTGCCCTGGGTGAAGCTAAACTAGCTCTGTCAATATCTTTATCCCCAGTTGATTAAGCTAAACTTGTACCCCAATTTTATCCAAACAATTTCTAGTTTTCTAAACTTGCTTACCGAGACACCGAATTCAACAGACTGCACACCCACACCGGTGACTGCAACACCAGCAAGTTCGAGTGTCCCGAGCCGGCCAGCAAACATCATACTGACAGTACCAATCATAAAAGCCGACAGCTGTATAACGACCGAGGCCCAGGACAGGCACCACAGGTTGCTCCATTCCCATGTAGCGACCCGCCTCTGCCTCACCAGATTCCATTGTGGCCCCTGCCGCATCAATTCTCTCTCCCATGCTTCTGAGGCCTCCTCTTCTTCCTTGCTCAACAGTGGCAGCGTTGTGCCTCCCATGCTTTGCTATAACCTATGAGGAGATCTTTTACTTTGTGGCCAGTTTAAATGGCAATGTGGTTGGTTGTATACTTGTATGATTTGATTATACCGCTAATTAAGATTTGGTAGTAGGTAGACTCATGTGATCACCATCACCATCACCATCGCTAATTAAGACAGTTCTTGTCAAAATTCATTGTCGTTTGTATGTGGCTTTCACTCTCTCTTTCAGCCAGCAAGCAGCTCTCCCAATTAAGACGATCCAATAAAATAGAAAACGAGAGAAGAGCAGTTTTAAGACAGAGAGAAGAACAAAACATTCTACAATAAACCTACCCAATTAAATATTAACATTTACAATATCCAGCATACACAAAAATAAAAAAATAAATGTATATTACACTTTACAAGAACATATTCAAAACGAAAAATGAACAGTATAAATGTAAAAAATAAAAAGAATAAACCCTCTTTACAAAACTCGCTTCTTAAACCCACACACACACACACACACACTCAAACAATGAAAGACCAATAAATTTAAGCTCTCTGAAACTGTTGATATGTACTGGAAAAATTCGGCAGCTTATCAACATGCTTCAATGCTCTTTCAGCAATCTGTCTCGTCCTATAATCTCCGGTCCTGAATGCCTCGACGAGCGCGCTGCCTACGCTCTGATCACCAGCCACTTCTCTCGCAATATCCTCTACCCTCAAAATTCTCTCCACTACCCAAACTGCCTTCTGAGTTATTCCATTACTCCTGTTGTCCACTAAAACATCGAGTATCGGCCTTATACCCTCCGCCTCATACAAAACAAAGACCCCTTCCATTATATCCAGACCATCACTCAACAGTGTGCAAAGTGCCCCTAGTGCTGCCTCGACAACTTTCTCGTTTTGGTGGTCCAAACATGCAATCAACCTCTCAACTGCTCTCCCTTGGAGAAGACAGAATGTCTCTCTCATTGAACAGAAACCATGATGCACACGGCATAAACCCTGAACTGGAGCTGGCTTAGAGAAAACTCGGCAGCATTTCACTGTTGGTGGATCTGGCACTATTGTCAGATTTTTGCTCTCTTGTGAGAGATTTCCTAACACCGTGACACAGGCAATTTGCAAATTGTCCTGCCCAGTCATTTGCAATAAATCCAAAAATACCTCGCCGAGGTCATACTGTATGGAAAAATTCAGGTAGTCGGGTTCACTGAGGCCATAGGTGATGCGGCAGAGGATGTGGGCTATGCCTTCTTGGAATACAGTGACGTGGCGGTTACTGAAAATGACACCATTCTTTATTTCAGAGAGTCTGATGGCTAGGGTTCGGAAGGCTCCCAAGTCAAAGAGCTGACGTGTTAGACCAGCCTCCTTCTCAGGGAGGTCGGCTAAGAGTTTGACTGCCGCAGTTTGTTCTTCTGTTATTATGTTGCTGTCTGATATGATGCGCATGAGGCTGCTGAGGTGGCCTGCGCTGCCTCCAAAGGCGTCAGAGAGCTCTTGCCCCATGTATGAGGAAATGTTTCCCAGAAGCTTTAGTGCGGCCACACGGATGTCCCTAGAGTTGTCAAGAGTATCAGTGTCATACCAGTAGGCAGTTGGTATATTATCAGCAAGTACAACATTACTGATTTGGTTAATTAGTTTGCTTTATCACTTTGTAGTTTGTACTGATAAAAATCTTTAAGGATGTCTATTAGCTTACTATAATATAACAGGCAGGTATTTAATATGACATATTACTGATAATGTACAGGCAGGTGTCCAACTAGTACATATTGGGACAGTATTTTTGCATATAGCACGTGTCCAAGTCCGACTTAAACGAACCAGTGTTTCTTTTATCCCTTTATATATATACCAATACAAAGCCTGACCATAAGATAACAGTAAATAACTTGATCAAATGAAGCTACCTGTGTACAGCCTCAATAAACTGAATCAAACTTATAATCGCACCAGAGCTCCTAACAGCCGCAACAACTTCCTTAGCTGAGGCCGCTGACTCAGTCAATCCAACCAGAACCTGAAGTAGCCTACACTCGATTGCGGGTCCCGTGTTACTAATCAAGTGTAGCAAACTATGCACCACATCCTCTGACAAGACCGTGACCATCCTACCATTGTGCTCAAACTCAATCGCTTCCAGCTGAGCATCTGAACTCGCAATGTTCGCTAAAACTGAAGCAGAAAGTTCCTTCAGGCGCATCGGGAACTTATGCATACCGACTGAGAAGAGGTCCTTTATAAGAGGAGGGAGTATGCCAGCCTCAATTAGGGCTTTTGAAGAGGCCTCATTGGAGGAGATCTCTTTTAGGGCTTTTAAGGTTGCTTCTCTGGCTTGAAGGGTGCCAGTTTGCATTATCTTTATCAGTATGGGGCCTACCTTGGAGGCTACAGTGGCTTTTGCATCATTGGCTAGAACTAGCTCAGAGAGGCACTCAATCATGGAGAGTTGTACCTCAGGTGTACCTATCTCAGTTACAAATATCAAATAAAAAAGGAGTTTAATAATGTTGCTGTAAGTTGAGAATAAAAATTTACCAGATTTTAATTTGTTTGTGCCATACTGGTGCAACCAACATCACTATTGCAGTAGTACCAAATATATATATATATATATATATATATAGGGTCCGGCTAATTTGCTGCCGGCAGCATTTTAGCCGGAGGTGCTGCCGCCCCTTTTACTGTTTTGTGATGTCCAAACAACAAATTCAAACCGTTAGATGTTTAATCTATATTATAATCTACTTGGAGACCAAATTTTACATTTTTTGGAATTTTTTTACTATATATTAAGATGGTTTGAAAACCGCTGTTTTTAACGCTGCAGAAATTTACTGAAAACAGCAGTTTTCAAACCAGCTTAATATATAGTAAAAAAATTCCAAAAAATGTAAAATTTGGTCTCCAAGTAGATTATAATATAGATTAAACATCTAACGGTTTGAATTTGTTGTTTGGACATCACAAACAGTAAAAGAGGCGGCAGCACCTCCGGCTAAAATGCTGCCGGCAGCAAATTAGCCGGACCCTATATATATATATATATATATAACGAGGAGGAGGGTTAAATTGCACCCTCCCTTTTGTGCTCTTAACGTGCACCATCTCCTCATATTTTCATTTTCAAAGTTCAAATAGTCGATTCGAACCTTCCAACGTGTTCTCCATATTAAAATGTGCTTGGAGACCAAATTTTACATTTTTTTGAAATTTTTTACTATTTTTTCAGAATTTTTTATTAAACTAAACAATAATAAAAAATTCAGCAAAGTGATGATTTTCAAAAATTCTGAAAAATAGTAAAAAAAATTCAAAAAATGTAAAATGAGGTCTCCAAGCACATTTCAATATGGAGATCATGTTGAGCGGTTCGGATCGGTTGTTTAGATTTTCAAAATAAGAATATGAGCGTGAAGTAAAAATGACCTCTTACTTCGCAACTCACCATAGCCCAGCTCTCTCTCTCTCTCTCTCTATATATATATATATAGCCATATAAGCATCCAATTTTTTTATTAATATCCTCAAAAATCACTGATCCATTGATCCAGAATTTTTTACTGTTCACAATGGATCAGCGATTTTCAAAGTGGCTTAATAAATAATAAAAAAATTCCAAAAAATGTAAACTTTGGTCCCCAAGCACATTTTAATATGGAGAACAACTTGAACGGTTCGAATCGACGTTTTGGATTTTGAAAATGTAAATATGAGCGTGAAGTAAAACTTCGTTTTACGTTGCGAAATACAATAGCCCTATTATATATATATATATATATATATATATGAGATGGACTTAGCTAGGCCATTGAGTAAAACCCTTTGTACTCCACGCCATATTTTCATTTTGAAAATCCAAACTACCGATCCGAACCGCTCAAGTTGTTCTCCATATTGAAATCTGCTTGGAGACCAAATTTTACATTTTTTTGAATTTTTTAACTATTTATTAAGCCACTTTGAAAATCGCTGATCCGGATGAACAGTAGCAAAACAGTAAAAAATTCTGGACCAATGGATGAGCGATTTTCAAAGTGGCTTAATAAATATTAAAAAAATTCTAAAAAATGTAAAACTTGGTCTCCAAGCACATTTCAATATGGAGATCATGTTGAGCAGTTCGGATCGGTAGTTTGGATTTTCAAAATGAAAATAATGAGGCGTGGAGCACCTAGTCGTTTTACTCCATGGCTTAGCTAAGCCCAGCTCTATATATATATATATATATGAGGAGGGATCAAATAACACCTTTTTTGGTGACACACTTTGACACCTACCATTTTTAAAGTCCAAATAGTCGATTCAAACCGTTCGACATGATGGATATATTAAAATGTGCTTGGAGATCAAATTTTCCATTTTTTTGAATTTTTTCACTATTTATTAAGATGGTTACAAAATCGTTGTTTTCAGACCATTGAAAAACAGCGATTTTGTAACCATCTTAATAAATAGTAAAAAAAATTCAAAAAAAAATATAAAATTTGATCTCCAAGCACATTTTAATATGGTGATGATGTTGAACATTTCGGATTGACTGTTTGGATTTTGAAATCGCAAAATTGACCTATAAAAAAAACGGTGTCATGATGTGTCAAAAAAAGGGTGTAATTGGATCCCTCCTCTATATATACAAACGTTTGTTTCTGGACTCAGGAACAAACGATTCGGTTCTCCAATTTTCAAAATCCAAACAGTCGATCCAAACTGTTAGATATTCAATCTATATTAAAATGTGCTTGGAGACAATTTTACATTTTTTGGAATTTTTTTACTATTTATTAAGATGGTTTGAAAACCATTGTTTTTCAATGCTGCAGAATTTTAATAGAAACAGCGATTTTCAATCCATCTTAATAAATAGTAAAAAATTTCAAAAAATGTAAAATTTGGTCTCCAAGCACATTTTAATATAGATTGAATATATAACGGTTTGGATCGACTGTTTGGACTTTGAAAATTGGAGAACCGAATAGTTTGTTCCTGAGTCCAGGAACAAACGTTTGTATATTAGCCATTCTCTCTCTCTCTCTATATATATATATATGAGGAGGGTTACTGTCGATCCGAATCGCTCAACATGATATCCATACTTAAATATGCTTGGAGAAGAAATTTTATAGTTTTTGGAAATTTTATATATTTTTTTAGATAGGTAGAAAATCACTGTTTTTGGACAGTCCAGAAACAGTGATTTTGTACCTATCTTTAAAAATAGTAAAAAATTTCCAAAAAATATAAAGTTTCATCCCCAAACATATTTTAGTATGAATATCATGTTGAGCGATTCAGATCGACGATTTGGACTTTAAAAATGAAGATATAAAATATGAGGTATGATGAAGTATGAAAAGCATAAGGTATTGGAACCCTCATCTCTCTCTCTCTCTCTCTCTATATATATATATATATATATATTTTCCTTTTAACTTTCAAAAAGAAGAAGTCAAACTTCTAAGACAAGTACAATCCATTGAGTAACTGGCAATAAACTGTTTTGTCTAAGCTATTTATCCAATATATTTTTTGTACAATAAACCGTTTTTGGTCTTACATACTACTTTCATACAAGGTATCCACCTTTTTTGACTTGTTATATACCTTCGAGCTATTGTACAGATTATTGAAATAAATTACCTTCAATGAGCTTCTTCAAAAGGGGCATGAGCCTCCCATTTTCAGCCATGGGCTTTATATTAGCCTCGCACTTCTCCAGATTTTTCAAGGTACTCTCAGCATGCTCTATAGCCACTATATTCTCAGCTTTACTGCTAGCCATACCCACCAATATGAGTATCGCACCGTACACTGCACCAATTTTTTCACAGAGAGGTTCCAGTGTGGAGAGCTCATATAGTAGTGAGACAGCCAAGGCTCTTTCTTGGAAATATTCATTTGATAGGAATTTTATTATTGTTCGTATTGTATCTCCTTCACTTATAGGTTCCTGCAAACAGATAATAGAAACATAATCTGCCTTGTGCATTAATCTTTCTCTGATAATAGAAACCTAATTTTGCACTTGAATTTTTTTTCTAGCATAGAGCCTCCATTAGTCCATTATACCCTATAGTAGCCGAAAGTAAAGATTAGTTACCAGAAAAACTGCATTGTCATGCCTGACCAGCTTCAGTTCTGAGTTTTACTTTTACATACTAATATCATGACAAATTGAGAAAATAGCAAACTCCAAAAAATTTCCCTTCTTGTTGTGCCTAATGCTTTCTGTCTTTTTGCACTGCTGTATATTTTTTTTTTTTCATCTTTTTGCATTTTGACATGAACAACTATGCTGCTAATTAAAAATATTGAAGTGAAATCACAAAACTAACCTTATTATAATCATTTTCTACTGAAATCACACGAAGAACCTCCAAAGCCTTAAGCCGAACCTGTCTATTGCTACTCCTCAGCATATCAACAATCATTGGTATCAAACCCTGATTCCTTACCAAATCCTTATTCGCCTCATTTCTCTGACAAATATTAATCACATGCCTTAATGCTCCCACGGCATTTTGTTCAGAACTGATCAGTGTCAGAGAGACCCGTGCCTTTTCAAGCTCCCTCTCTGCTCTCCTCTTCCTCCATTCCTCTATAGCCATTCTCAGTGCTATGCAGGGTGTTAGATCAGTCGAATTTAATGCAATTTGGGTTAACGGGCATGTGGGTTTGCGCCCAGTTTCACGGCACTCTTTAAACCATTTTAGGATGGCTTCTTGCTCAAAGGTCTGGCCACTCTCTATGGTGACTGGGTCCCGCATTACCTGACGAGTCAGAGGGCACATGAAGGCATCAAAGACTTTTTCTTCATAAACATCGCTAGATTGTTCGTCAGAATCAAAACTTAGGTTGTTTGACTCCATGTCTGCTGATGAGGCTTCTAATTTTGGAAAAAAAAAAAAAATGGAGCATTAGATGTGGAATTTAAGAGCTCAATAAGGAAACCACCCTAATTCTAGGTCAATTAACAACCGTGAAAGGGTGCTAATTGATCCAATTATTTTAATCGATGAAGAACACACCGCTTCTTCCCAATCATAGAAAACTCACTCCTATCCTATGCACACACAGCCAAACAAGACCACAGCCACAGAGAGAGAGAGAGAGAGAGAGAGAGAGAGAAGAAGAAGAAGAAGAAGAAGAAGAAGAAGAAGAGGGAGAGAGGTTAGGTTACCTTCTATTGATTAGAGAGAGAAGACAGAAGCTTTGGTCAAAGCTTAGGCGCGAACCTTTTATTGACTAGTGTACCACACAGAAGAGAAGAGCAAGAGGAGGAAGACGAAAGAACTTTCAGCAAAATAAAACAAATAAAAAAATCATAGAAATTTGGCTGCGCCAGGAGCACAGGAGTGAAAACTATTAGTTCTTGTTACAAACGTAAGGACCCACTCTACATGGACGTTGGTTTTGTTGTGTGGTGATGCTCCGGTTCTTCTCATATTATTAGTTGTCATTAATTTTAATTTTAAGGGAGAATTTCCCTCTGTACCCATGCCGCTATTTTTATCGATATCCAAAGTTAATTAGAAAATAATAAAAATGTCCATATTTGTTGGAAATTAATAAAAATGTTCATACCAGCTAGAAAATAGCCGGTTCCTATTTAAAAAACTGCCGGTACCCTATTTAAATAGACTACTGTTCATTTTTTGGCCGGTACCTTTGCTATATATATATATATATATATCTGTGGGCTGTTGGCCGAATTTCTCACAATTTATTTTATCAAATTTTATACTATCTCTTCTTAGTTGAGTCATTTCTACCATATTTCTCATTCTCTTCTCAGATTTGCAAATAAGTCTTTCTAATTGTTTAGAAAAAAAATTTAGTGCAAATGGTTGTAAAATGTTAGAATTTGTTAGTAATTTACCAAAATTAGAATAATTAGTTATAATTAGAGTAATTAGAGTAATTAGCCAAATTTAGTGTTTATGGTTTATGATTTAGGGTAATTTATTGTAATTTAGTATATTTAGGGCAAATCTTAGCATGTTTTAGCATTAATTTTAGTTGTCATATTATTAGTTGTCATTAATTTTAGTTTTAAGGGAGAATTAGTTGTAATTAGCCAAATTTTAGCATGTTTTACCATAATTAGGATAATTAAGTGTAATTTAGGGCAATTTAGCATAATTATGATAATTAGACCATTTGAACATATTTGACCGAAATTAGCCTATTTTAGGTTATTTTAACCGCAATTGGCTATTTTATCATATTTTACCATAATTAAGCATATTTTGGCATGTTTTAGCATGTTTTAGCCTATTTTAGCATATTTTAGGTTATTTTAACTACAATTGGCCTATCTTAGCATGTTGTATCATATTTTAGCATATTTTACCGAAATAAGATATGGACACCTATTTTAGGTTAATTTAGTAGCAAATGCCCTATTTTAGTATATTTTAGTGTAATTAAGCCTATTTTAGACTTTTTTTTGCATATTTTACCGAAATTAGGCTATTTAATTACCGAAATTAGGAATTAGGGTTTACTTAGAGTAAGTTAACAGAATTTTATTATCAAAATTAGGATGGCTAGAGGACGGTCTAGGACTCGTCCATTACCACCTGTAGTTGACGAGCCGATCGAGACTGGCAGCACAGAGCATTTCAGTCATCTTCTGTGGGTGCCCCACCGCTTAAAGGTGCCGCGCATGGGATCAGCATGCTAGGAAATAAGAACTGGAGAAGTCTTGGGTACCACATCTTCAAACATAATGCCAATTTTGTTGAGGATGCCAGGTACAGTGGGCAGCTCAACACCATGTTGCGAGACGCCAGAGAGGACATCAACTGGCGTGAGATAGATCCGACTGAGCCTAACCCGAGCCCGGTTATGGTACATGTGATGCCTCCTCCCCCCGATGAGCAGCCAGAGTGGGACTACCATCGTTAGGTATTGTCCATGCCTGGTTGGCACGCATTCTACGATGCGCAGGGACGTCCGGTTCAGCCCCTAGTATGTTGTATTTCATTAGCTGTCTGGGTTAGTACAAATTTCTTCATTCAGTTCAAATTCAGTAAATTATGTGTGTGATTGCAAGGTCCAGCCGAGGTGCTGGCACCATCTCTGGAGTTTTTTTCTACGGATACGCAGGAGACAGATTTCAGTGTGAGTTTGGACGAGCTTGGGGTATTTAAGTATCCAACAGTACCGCCATATGAGACAGAGATGACCCATGATAGAGATGCCAGTGGTAGCGGGGCTCAACATCAACCTAACTTTGGAACTGAGTTCGCTGCATCTATATTCTGTACATCCCCGCCAGTCTGTAGGGGTGAGTATGTCTGGGATACCTGTTAGTGTAATAATCTAGAAGTCAATCATAAGATAATTGTATTCTATATATTTGTTTAATGGATGATTAATAAATATATCATTTTGTTCTTTGATAATATATCAAATTTATGAATCATTTCGAGTTCATGACTTGAAATTGTAAGACTCCGTAATATAGATGATAAATACTCTTAAAAGTCTCTAACCGTGGTAACTAGCAAAGAACACTAATTGACCAATTAAAGGTTAGTGTGTGGATTGAATGATGGTTAAGTTTTATAAACCATAGATAAAGAGTTGTCATTTTAATCACACAGATACATGTTAGAGAACATGGTATTTGATAGAACCTAAATGAAACGTTAAATGGATTGTGCTCGTGTCATTAATGTTTTCATTCAGTGTTAAGTTTTAAAGTATAAGGTATTTGTCTTTCCTACATAGGAAGTGTGTATTCGTGAGTGTTGTCCAATGCTATCCGTAAAAAGTAGTTATACAGATAACATTCCAGTATGCATAACTTATGCGGAGGGAAGATGTTCACCAAGACTACTATTATCCCTCGTATTATTATATGAGTGATGGTATCACTAGGCCTCTTGGTGAAATAGAATTATCTGCATGCGGTATGATTAAAGAGTTAATCATATTTGATAAAACTATTTGGTCATGTTTGGTTGTGGAGTAAAGTTAATGAGGATTAAATGACTTACTCCATCTTACTCTACATATTTTACATCTTGTTTGGTAGTATAACTCATAGATTAAATTAATCCGCCTAGAGGAGTAAAGTGTTGGAAACTGAGCCTCTTCCTATGATAGTGGGCCCTACAGGTGGAGAAAGTGTGGAGTAAGTTAATCCACCTGAAGTGGTGGAGTAACTTACTCCGGATTAACTCACCGCTTACTCCACCTTACTCCTCTTCTTTTACTTCTCGTTTGGCTACCTAAGTGTGGAGTAAGGGGTTTACTCCACCTCTTATTCCACAACCAAACATGACCTTTAAGATCAAGAAATGATTAAATTTGCAAGGATGACACATACCTACCTTGAAACTGATCTGATACTATGAGACAAAAGAATTAACACGAGTAAATTATTTACTGGATCGTGATATTGCAATGTACAAGATCATCTGTGTCAATTGGGTAGTCGTAATGTATTCTGTCAGATGCCTCTTATGATTTATAGAATTAAAAGGAGTTTTAATTCTATTGCCAACATAACACAGATCCTATCGGGTTACACCAATAGAAAAGTAATCAGAGAAATTTTATGATTAATTATAAAGTGTTATGATTAAATATAAAATATATGTCATGGAGATGACATGCTTAAACTAGATTAAATTTATAACGTGTATGACACATCGTATAAATTTAATCGCAATCACAAACGCAAGAAATTTAATTATTTAGAATAATTGTATATATATGTTATATGGATTAAAATATTAATTATGAATTAATATTTTGGGACAAAAGCCCAATTTGAATTTAGGCCTTAATTAAATTTAGAATTTAATTAAAAGCTCAAATTAAATCAATTGAATTTGGGCCAATGGCATTTTTGTCATTTCCGACCTTGCAAGGGTATTTTGGTAATTTTGAAATCGACTTCATACCCTATATAAAGGGGTGGAGAGGTGGAGAGAAAATCAGGATAATCCGATCCAAGTTTGAATCAGAAACCGATTCGATTTGTACTTTATTTTCTCCCAAATAGTGATTTGCAAAAAATTCGGTAATCCATATATATATATTCTTGCGAGAATAAAATAGTTATTCTTGTGAATAGTGTTTTTGCATAAATTATCGTACTTACAATGAATAGGGATTTACCGAAAACTGTGACTTTTTCGAATACTGTTGGTATAGTATTTCTGGCAAAAGAAATACCAACTCTCTGGTAGTTCCTGGTGGACACTGATATAGGCACTAGATTTCTGGTGCTACGAAACCGAGTCAGACTGCAAATCCAATTCGAATTTGGATTAAAGGTACAATCTTGTTTCAATTTATTTAAGTGTTAAATAAATATAATTTTAGAAATCAATCGAGGAGTAGATCCTCGTAGGATTAAAAGGTTCTATCAAGAGAAAGACTGGAAAAGAAACTTTCGGAGGTCTTTCCGACGTACCTCTTTTAATCCTCGGCTTGAGTTAGAAGTAAAATTTTTATTTTACGGTCTTTTCGCAACTTAAGCCTAATCAAAGGGTAGCACGAAAACCCTACAGTGGTATCATAGCACAGGCTCTCTTGCTGATTGATTTTCTAAAATATTTTGTACCTTATGTATAGTTGATACATATAAAAATGTTTATCGGTTTGAATTCTTAGATTTGCAGCTTAAAACTAAACCAAATAAAATATTATTTTCTTGGTTCGGTTTTCCGACTAAGAAAAATAAAATATGATTTTATACTTTCTTTATGCTTTCTTTATGCTTTCGGTTGTGTTGAGTACATTAAAGAATGTGTAAACTGAATCAAATAAAATGTGATTTTCTTGGTTCGGTTTTCCAACTAAGAAAAGTGTTAAAATATGATTTTATACTTTCTTAAATTTCTTGGTTCGGTTTTCCAACTGAGAATAGTGATAAAATGTGATTTTATGCTTTCCTAAGTTTCTTGGTTCGGTTTTCCGACTAAGAAAGATAAAATGTGATTTTATGTTTTCTTTTCGCTTTCGTAAGAAAGTATTAAAGTATATCTAAGAATGTGATGAAGCAATAAAGTACCTAAGTAAGAACTGTTATTCGTACAGAGGTAAAGAAGGTTCTGTGTAGGAAAGATTAGACTTAAGCGGTCCTTGTGACCCCTAGTCTTTCCTGGGAATCCCTTTTCTTGTATGATAACTGGCCGAAAATGAACTTTATCACATTACCAAATTACTTTACGCTTTTTTTTTAAAAACTTTCGACTGTGTTAAAGTATATCTAAGAATGTGATGAAGCAATAAAGTACCTGAGTAAGAGCTATTGATCTACACATTTAAAAGATAAGGTTATGTCAAGGAAAGACTGGAAAATGAATTTTTGGTTGTCTTTCCGGCAAACCCCTTTTATGTGTCCTGATAACTGGCCCAAAGGGAACTTTGTCACGTTACCAAATTACTTTACGCTTTCTTTCTTTAATCTTTCAAAAAGTGTTAAGTATATCTAAGAATGTGATGAAGCAATAAAGTACCTGAGTAAGAGCTGTTATTCGTACAGAGGTGAAGAAGGTTCTGTCTAGGAAATGTTGGACTTAAGCGGTACTTGTGACCCCTGGTCTTTCCTAGGAACCTCTTGTATGATAGCTAGCCGAAAAGAACTTTATCACGTTACCAAATTACTTTACGCTTTCTGAAAGAATTTACTATTTTGATATGAAATGCATATAAATTGTTTATATGGTTTACAACATAAAACAAAACTCACACGCAAAAACTACAAAATAAAGAATTAGGAACTGATAGAAATATACGTGACTGATTCACGTATAAATATACAAAATGGTTGTATGAACTGTAAATTAGATTTACAACTTTGAGTAAATAGGATTTACTGCTTTGGTATGAGATGCATAGATTAGATTTACGGCTTTATCAATGTCAAAGTGCTACTACTATATGATAGGTAGTAGCTATGGTCAATATTACAACCTAACTGCTTATGAGGCTAAGCATAAATACAAACCCTTAATTAAGTAATCTGCCCTTCCTAACTCTATCCTCCTCAAACCATTGTTCATTGGTTGATGGGACCTACTCAGTACGCATCGCCTTTTACCTTTGGCAGTCGAGGGTTATGTCAGACATATCGTATCAAATAGAGTGATGTTACTTAGTAATGATTCCAAAATAGTTTTGGGCTCGGGACAGAGTTTTGTTATAACATAAGATGTTTAACGAAACCAAGAATCATATGAGGATGTGATTAGCAAAAAGTTGCTTACCTCCTAAAATAGCTAATGGCCGAGTTTCATGCCGATGCTGGCTTGTGTCTTAGTAAAAATAGGGATCTTGGACCTACTACAGATCGGGTATATAACAAATTTGTAGTGGAAGTTTTATTATCGTAATAAAACAAATACATGAACAAAACCTAAATCTTTACATCTTAACATTGTAGAATATGTCTAAAGAAACTTCTTTCTCGTTACATTCCTTACTCGACAAAGAAAAACTCAATGCAGACGGGTCCAATTTCACTGATTGGTTATGTAATCTGACTATAGTTCTGAGAGGTGAAAAGAAAGAATACGTTCTGAATTAACTGGTCCCTGATGAGCCCAAAGCTGGCACCATTGTAGACACCCTACTAAGCACACCAATCACGTAGCTGACGAGCTTGATGTGCAAAGCCTATTGGTAGGGATTATGGTTCCTGATTTGCAAAGGCAATTCATGGATACCAAATCCTACAACATGTGTCATCAGCTCAAGAAAATGTTTCAAGAGCAAACACGTGTTGAGTGGTATAAAGTGACCAAGTCTCTGTTGGGTTACCAAAATGGCTGAGAGCAGCTCTATCAGTACTCACATGCTTCGTATGACGAGTAATGTGGAGCAACTGAAGAAGATTAATTGTCCGTTGAGCAAAGAGTTGGTAATGGACATTATCCTCAACTCACTTCCTTCCAGTTACTCGGGGTTCATCATGAACTTCCACATGCATGGGATGGATAAGAGTTTGCAGGAGCTCCAGGGGATGTTGAGGGTCGTAGATGGCGACATGAAAAAAAGTTCTCATGTCCTTATGATCCAAGAAGGTGGGAGGAAGATAAAGATGGCAAAAGGGAAAAAGGCTACCAAGTACAAAGACAAAGGCAAAGGGAAGGTTGTTCCAGCAACAACCACTCCTGTCACACTCTAAACCATAATTTTCGGATTTAGGTGTGATCAGTCACTGCCTCGTGTTTAATTATCTCTAAACACACAAGGCTAATCAAATGCAAATAATCAACAAAAACAGCGGAAGCGAAATGATATGAATAATAAGCATCAGTCATACATCACTAAATAAACATACACATATACGAGTCCATACAATCCACATCATGAAATAAATATCATCTAATGAAAGGGATACATACTCTAACGAGACCGATGCATAGACAAAAATCATCGGACTCCTAATCCTAATCAAAAGGGGTCCCATAGACAAACATCAAGCAGCACGGTCCTCAGGGACAGCTCTTGGCATCCTTAGCTGCGTACGCCAGTCTCTGTACCTAAAACCCACGAAAACAACGTGTGGGGTGAGCGACTAATGGCCCAGTATGTGACCCAGAATTACCCTTTCAGGGATCCTCTTTGGTCGAAGCACATTTAATGGTAATCTACGTAAATTTGGTAAGCGGTACTTTTAAATGCACATGCTTAAATATAAACAACCTATTATTTTAACTATTAAAGAAAAATACATATAATAGATGACATGATGCGGTTATCCTATCATGACAGCATGCAAAATTTCCCAAATAAAAATACGAGGAGGATAGAATATAACATTCAATTAGGAGTCCAATACCAAGGTACTGTGTGTACAAAATTTAATATAATAATACGGATATAATATATATACACCCCATGCTGTGCTAATCGGACCTAAGGTCCCACAAGATATTAGTTCAAGGACAGTGGGCAGGGAGCCAATGATACACGATGCCCAGAGACATTGTGGGAGCAAACGATACACTATATCAAGGACAGTGAGCATTAACTCGCAAGAATATATGCCCACTCGCCGATGAATATATCTCAATCCGTGTGCTTTCCTTACTCTAAAATGATCATTCAACCTACACATACAAATAGGAGAAATCTACAAGCAAGTCGTAAAGTTTAGTTAATCCGTCTCCTCATTAGCAGACGACGGAACTCCACCGCCTGGCCAGGCCAATGGGACAGTCAAGAGACACTCAGCCTCATATGAAAACCTGGGACCGCACCCCTGTATGAAAACCTGAGACACGTAGTCTCATATCGTACAACTGAGACATGCAGCCTCATATCATACAACGGAGACACGAAGCCTCATATCGCACCACTGAGACACACAGCCTCAAAAATCCATATATGGCAAGTATCTCCTAATGTAGGGGAGACCAAGCTCGAATCGTTTCATAACCAGCGACCGCAGCCTCCGGTGTACGTAAAAGTAAAATGAACGAATATATAATTCCAACTTTAATACATATAATATTTCCTAATGCAAGACCACCCAAGAGATCAAGTGATCAAACGGCTCAGTGGCTAACGGGTCGTCTCGTACCCTATCCTACGAGACGGAACGCAGTCACTCAGTCTCTACTCAGCCCTCACCAATGCATATGATCGTTTAAATGATAATACTATTGTCCTCTACGAGAAGAGGACAAATAATAACCTAATATCTATAAAATCTAAAACCTATAATTAAATTACTCTACTCCTATTAAAGCGATAATTTTCCATTTAAAAAGGGGTTATGCAAATACTAATTACAGTTCAGAAAAGTTAAACATGCTCTAATGCAACTAATAATTTAAAGTGCGAATGACAGGTCAAGTGGTCGACTAGTAATAGTACGCCACGAAAAAGTAATTTAGATATCCCACACCTGTAAGGCAAGCTGAAGACGTGCGCTAATTGCCTCCGAAATCCAAGTGCTCCGCGTATGCTTCGGTATCGCCGTCAACGGGATCGGACCACAGATCAGAATCAAAATGGGTCGGATGTCCTGAAATTCGTAACATAATCTAATTAGGATCGAAACTAATTATCGTAACCCTTGCTACCCTTATTTTATTACTTTTAATTTGAAGATAAACTGTTTTAATTAAATTCTCTAGGTATTTAAAAAAAGTCCTATTTTGAGATTAAAAGACGTAGATAATTTACTAAGTTAAATATTGCGATAATTAATTGTGTTTAAATGTTCGTAACGAAAATACATATTTTATTTAATTCCCTAATAAGTAAACCTAATTAATTTTTCCTAAGTACGTACCTAAAAGAACTACGTCACTTACAAATTTTTAAATAATCGAAATGATACGAAAACCATTAATACAACATATTTTATATTTCTTGTAAATTTCTAAAATACTTGCAATGCTATTATTAGTTTTTATTACTAAATAAAATAGATAAATCAATTACTTAACTAAATTAAATCTAATTTAAATGTGTTAATCCTATTTAACTATTGTTGAGACTTTTAATTTTGGTGTGTTTCGGGATCATACGGTGCCCATTCTGGATCATTGTATCTGCTCAAATTATGTTATGAGGTGACTGTATCCAGGGCTAGTCTAATCATCTCCCGAGCTTTTAAGTGAAAACTTTGGATCGAGCCAAACCAATTGGAGGCTCGAGACCCGAAGTAATTAAATCTGAATTTTATTCACTTATTATTTGCAAAAGCCACTTTTATGCACTTATCAAATTTCGGCCAAACACATCAGAGATTTTATTTTTCCTTATTTCGGCTTGGGCCATGTTCCTTTTAAATCACACATAACACCTTAACCGAGCCCACATGAAACAAAGGCCTAAGGCCTTCATTTAATTAGGCAATCCGAAAGCCCAAATAAAAGAGGTCCAAACCCCTTTATTAAACAGCCAAGGCCCAAACTGAAAAGCCCAATAAAAATCTCATTTTTGCATTTCGAATCCTCAATTTATTTAGATTTATACAAGGGCCTAAATTTTACCATTTCTCCCAACAATTTTCAAAATTTCGCAAATAGGCCCCTGTCAGTTCAAAACTAGTACCAGTGGCTACACTGGGCTAGTACCGACTGGTACCAGTAACATTCCCACATCGCAGATCATGCACAATCCACAAAATGTCAACAGGACAGTACCAGATCAGTGCCAATCGCAACAAACAGCACAACAGCAAGGCAACCGAAAATAAGCATCAGCACTGCAACACACAAAAGCCACAGAAACCAGTACCAGCACAGGTACTGGTAATATCAGACCCAGCCCTACAAGGCATCAAGCAAGAAAGAAAAAAGGCCAGCACAGGTCCAGAAACAGAGGGACCTAGTACTCGTAAGGCACTGGTACAACCCGAACAACATAGCAAAAATAGCACAACACCGATCAAATCTCCCAGCCCGCAAAACAACCCAGCAAAACACACAAGGCACGAAGGCCGATAGAACAAAGAAAAAGGCTCAAGGCCACAGGTCAAAGACACAGCCACCACACAGGAAAAAGGCGCACGGCCATAGATCAGAGCAAAAAGGCACGAAGGCCACAGATCAAGGCAACAACCGTAAGCCACAAGGCCAAAACCCAAACGAAAAGGTTCAAAGTTACCCGTGTGAAGAGCAACCGCAAAAAGGGTAGAGACCGGCCGGTTCCGAGCGCCTACTCGCCTCACAGCCGTCAAAATCAACAACGCCTTCACACGTCCGAGGCAACAACAAGTCAGGGCCAGCACCACCACCGCGACCACAGACCCATTAATGGCAACTCAAACCACAAGGCACTCAACAGCACAAATCACCAAATTGCAACAAGCCAAGCCGCCAAGGGAATTTCAATCGTCACAGTGGTAAAAGGCACGGGAGAGAGAGAGGTTTGTATTTCTGGCAACAGAGATGAAGGCGAAAGGGCAAGAGGGGGTAGGGTCCAGAGACAGCGAGAGAAAGAGCGAAGAAATGGAGAGGGAAAGCGGAGGGGAAAATGAAAAGGGGGGGTCTGTCGCCAGAGAGAGAGAGAGATTAGGATATATGGAGAAGGGCCCGGACTCGAAATAAAATTTTCAAAATGGTTCTCAAATTTCAAATCCAATCTGAGTGGCCTATTGTGTAGCGAATAAATTCACAAATTTTGAATTTTAACATGTAAATCCCGAATTTTGATAATTGTTTACGTATCGTTTTTAATTATTCGATAATAATTATTAGTAGTCAATTTAATTATATAAAATTTTACGGGTTTTAACAACTCCCAAGGTAAAAGTTTCTCCTAACACTGACTGCTATTATTGTAATGGCAAGGGTCACTGGAAGAGAAATTGCCCGAAATACCTAGCAGACCTGAAGGTTGGGAATGTCTCAAAAGCTTCAGTCTCATGTATATTTGTTATTGAAATTAATGTTGCGACTTCTCTTAATGATTGGGTATTAGATACCAGGTCATGTGCTCATATTTGTTCAAAATATGCAGGCACTAAGAAATGAGAGGAAGTTACACAGCAAGGAAGTACAACTTCGAGTTGGCAATGGAGCAAGTGTTGCAGCCATGGCTGTCGGTAGTATAGAATTGTATTTGCCCAGCGGGCTTGTAATGGAACTAGAAAATATTTATTTTGTTTCTAGCATTTCAAGAAATATCATATCAATCTCATGTTTAGAGATGAATGGTTTTTTGTTTGTTATAAAAAACAAGTGTTGTTCTTTTTATAAAAATGATTTATATTATAGATCATCTTATATGATAAATGGTCTTTATATGCTTGAAATGAATAAACCTGTGTTTAACATCAATAACAAACAACTCAAAACATCTCATGAAAGTACGACTTACATGTGGCATTGTCGCATAGGTCATATAAACGAGAAACGCATCAAAAAGTTGTAAGAAGTTGGACTTCTTGGTAATTTTGATTTTGAATCAATTAACACATGCGAATCCTGTTTACGAGGAAAAATGACCAAGATTCCTTTCACCAAAAAGGGTGAAGGGCGAGTGACTTATTAAGTCTTATACATACTGATGTGTGTGGACCGATGAGTACTTGTACAAGAAATGGTTAATATTACTTCATCACGTTTACTGATGATTTCAGTAGATATGGTTATGTCTACCTGATGAGACATAAGTCTGAATCCTTTGAAAAGTTCAAGGAATTCAAGACTGAAGTAGAAAACCAACTCGACAAAAAGATCAAGGCCTTACGATCAGATTGTGGAGGCGAATACTTGAGTCATGAGTTTAAAAAGTACTTAATAGAATATGGGATTGTCTCACAACTCACGCCTCCAGGAACACCACAATGGAATGGTGTTTCCGAGAGAAGGAATCGAACCTTGTTAGACATGATTCGTTCTATGATAAGTATAGCTACCCTTCCAAAATTGTTTTGGGGACACGCACTAGAAACCGCCGTACTAACGCTAAATAGGGTTCCATCTAAATCAGTAGAAAAGACTCCATACGAGTTATGGTATGGAAGAGTTCCAAATATGTCTTTTCTTAAAATTTAAGGTTGCGAAGTTTTCGTCAAACGTATGACGTCTGACAAACTAGGACCCAAATCTGATAAATAATTTTTCATAGGATATCCTAAGGAAACGAAAGGATATTACTTCTATCACCAATCCGAGAACAAAATAGTTGTTGCTCGACATGGTGTGTTCTTGGAGAAAGAGTTTCTTGCAAGAGAAAGTAGTGGGAGTAATGTAATACTTGAAGAAGTTCAAGATACATCACGCGATATTGTATCAAATAATAATCAAATAATTCCACCACTTGATACTTCGGTTAATTAGCATTAGGAAGAACCTAATACACAAATAGTTGTGGAAGAGGTTCAAGTTCTGACCTCAAATACTTCAACGCAAGTTGAAGTAGAACTGAACCCGCAAACAATTGTGGATGAGGTTCAACAGCCGGAAGCACAAGTCCTACGAAGGTCAGGAAGGATAGTACATGCACCTGAAAGGTACATGGGACTTCATGAAGTCTCAGTGTTTGACACTGAAGATCCTTTGACCTATGCGGAAGCAATGGATAGGCCCGACTCCGGTGAATGGCTTGAGGCCATGAGATCTGAAATACAATCCATGTACGACAATCAAGTCTGGAACCTAGTTGTTCCGCTTGAAGGGGTAAAATCCATTGAAAACAAGTGGGTTTTCAAAAGGAAAACAGACATGGATGGTAATATGACTGTTTACAAAGCACGGCTAGTAGCGAAAGGTTTCAAACAAATTCAAGGAGTTGATTATGATGAAACATTTTCGCCCGTGGCTATGTTTAAGTCAATTTGGATTCTCCTAGCAATTGCCGCATTTCATGATTATGAAATATGACAAATGGATGTCAAAACTGCCTTCCTAAATGGAAAATTAGAAGAGGACGTGTATATGATACAGCCTACAGGTTTTGAAGATCCAAAGAATGCTGGGAAGGTGTGCAAGCTTCTTAGATCCATTTATGGATTGAAGCAAGCATCACAGAGTTGGAATATTCGTTTTGACGAAGAAGTCAAAAAGTTTGACTTCGTCAGATGCGAAGAAGAACCCTGTGTGTACAGGAAAACTAGTGGGAGTGCAATCGCTTTTCTGATCTTATATGTAAACGACATACTCCTAATCGGGAACAATATTCCTCTATTACAATTGACCAAATCTTCATTAAAGAAAGTGTTCTCAATGAAAGATTTGGGCGAGGCTGTCTATATACTAGGCATAAAGATCTATAGAGATAGATCAAAGAGACTCATAGGATTGAGTCAAAGCACGTACATTGACAAAGTGCTGAATCAGTTCAGCATGCAGGATTCTAAAAGGGGATTCCTGCCAATGTCTCATAGCGTTCAGCTTAGCAAGACTCAGTGTCCTTCGACAACTGATGAGCGAAGCATGATGAGTAGAGTACCATATGCTTCAGCTATTGGGTCTATCATGTACGCTATGTTGTGCACTCGCCCTAATATCTTGTACTCTTTTAGCGTGACAAGCAGATATCAGGCTAATCCTAGAGTACAACATTGGAATGCTGCAAATAATATCCTTAAGTACTTGAAAAGGACTAAGGATAAGTTCCTTGTCTATGGCGGTGATTTTGAACTCGTTGTAAATGATTACATCGATGCAAGTTTCCAAATCGACCATGACTACTCGAGATCTCAGTCTGGATACGTATTCATACTCAATGGTGGTGCTGTGAGCTGGAAGAGTTCAAAGCAAGAAACCACAGCAGATTCAACCACCGAAGCTGAGTATATAGCTGCTTCCGAAGCAGCTAAAGAAGGTTTCTGGATCAAGAAGTTCCTTAGTGAACTAGGAGTGGTTCCGAGTGTCCAAGGCCCATTGGACCTCTACTGTGACAATAATGGAGCCATCGCTCAGGCTAAGGAACCCAGATCGCACTCAAGATCCAAGCATGTTCTCCGACGTTATCACCTGATACGAGAGATCATAAATAGAGGTGATGTAAAGATTTGCAAGGTTGACACAATCAGCAACACAGCTGATCCACTGACAAAACCTCTTCCTCAAGCCAAGCATGAGATGCATACTGCTTCTATGGGTTTGAGACACATAGGCGATTGGCTGTGAGATTTTCTTGGGATCTGCGAGATCTTTGAGAATATAGAGGGTTGTACATTAGCATGGCTTAAGTTGATTGGCTCTAGCTTAAGTGGGAGATTGTTAGTGTAATAATCTAGATGTCAATCATAGGATAATTGTATTCTATATATTTGTTCATGTAATGGATGATTAATAAATATATCATTTTGTTCTTTGAGAATTTATCGAATTTATGAATCATTTCGAGAAATTGTAAGACTCCATAATATAGATGATAAATACTCTTAAAAGTCTCTAACCGTGGTAATTAGCAAAGAACACTAATTGACCAATTAAAGATTAGTGTGTAGATTGAATGATGGTTAAGTTTTACAAACCATAGACAAAGAGTTGTCATTTTAATCACACTGATACATGTTAGAGAACATGATATTTGACAGACCCTAAATGAACGTTAAATGGATTGTGTCCGTGTCATTAATGTTTTCATTCAGTGTTAAGTTCTAAAGTATGAGGTATTTGTCTTTACTGCATAGGAAGTGTGTATTCGTGAGTGTTGTCCAATGCTATCCGTAAAAAGTAGTTATACAGATAACATTCCAGTATGCATAACTTATGCGGAGAGAAGATGTTCACCAAGACTACTATTGTCCCTCGTATTATTATACGAGTGATGGTATCACTAGGCCTCTTGATGAAATAAAATTATTTGCATGCGGTATGATTAAAGAGGGTTAATCATATTTGATAAAACTATTTAAGATCGAGAAAAGATTAAATTTGCAAGGATGACACCTACCTACCTTGAAACTGATTTGATACTATGAGACAAAAGAATTAACACAAGTAAATTATTTACTGGATCGTGATATTGCAATGTACAAGATCATCTGTGTCAATTGGGTAGTCGTAATGTATTCTGTCAGATGCCTCTTATGATTTATAGAATTAAATGGAGTTTTAATTCTATTGCCAACATAACACAGATCCTATCGGGTTACACCAATAGGAAAGTAATCAGAGAAATTTTATGATTAATTATAAAGTGTTATGATTAAAAATAAAATATATGTCATGGAGATGACATGCTTAAACTAGATTAAATTTATAACGTGTATGACACGTCGTATAAATTTAATCGCAATTGTAAACGCAAGAAATATAATTATTCAGAATAATTGTATATATATGTTATATGGATTAAAATATTAATTATGAATTAATATTTTGGGCCAAAAGCCCAATTTGAATTTAGGACTTAATTAAATTTAGAATTTAATTAAAAGCCCAAATTAAATTAAATTGGAAAAGCCCAAATTAAATCAATTGAATTTGGGCCAAGGGCATTTTTGTCATTTCCTCTATAAACCGACCTTGCAAGGGTATTTTGGTCATTTTGAAACTGACTTCATACCCTATATAAAGGGGTGGAGGGGTGGAGAGAAAATTAGTATAATCCGATTCAAGTTCGAATCAAAAACCGATTCGATTCGTACTTTAATTTTCTCCCAAATAGTGATTTGCAGAAAATTCGGTAATCCATATATATATATATTCTTACGAGAATAAAATAGTTATTCTTGTAAATAATGTTTTCATAGAAATTATCATACTTACAGTGAATAGTGATTTACCAAAAACTATGACTTTTTCGAATACCGTTGGTATAGTATTTCTGGCAAAATAAATGCCAACTCTCTGGTAGTTCCTGGTGGACACTGATATATGCCATAGATTTCTGGTGCTACGAAACCGAGTCAAACTGTAATTCCAATTCGAATTTGGATTAAAGGTATAATCGTTGTTTCAATTTATTTAAGTGTTAAATAAATAGAATTTTAGAAATCAATCGAGGAGTAGATTCTCGTAGGATTAAAATGTTTTGTCAAGAGAAAGACTGGAAAATGAACTTTCGGTGGTCTTTCCGACATATCTCTTTTAATCCTCGGCTTGAGTTAGAAGTAAAATTTTTGTTTTACGGTCTTTCTGCAGCTTAAGCCTAATCAAATGGTAGCACGAAAACCCTACAATACCACCGAGCGAATACGCAAAGAGGCTGAGGCTGGTGTCGTTACACCAAGAGATAGAGTTTGGCCGCAATGAGTGAACACCAGAGTATCAGCTGAGCGATGGTCCCCTTCTCCGTTTCAACGCTGATGGTTTTGTACTATTTATGCTATGTTTTATTGTTTTATGTTTGGATTATCGTATATTTATGCTATGTTTTGTGTTTTGTGTTTGTATTATCGTATGTTTGGTTGTTCTATGTTTCGCGTTTTATGTTTGATGTTTGATGTTTCGTTATTCTAACTTACGCAAAATACTAAGCATGTTAAATTATAGTAAAACCTAAAATCTAAACAGAAAATACTTATGCAAAATACTAAGTACGCTAAGTGCACTAAACAGAAAATACTACAACATAAAATCTAAATACCGTATTTATTTAATTACCGGCCAGAAAATGGCCGATATCCTTATTTTATTTTAGACCCTATAAATACTCATATTTCTCTCTCTCTCTCTCTCTCTGTCTCTCTCTCACACAATTACCTCAAATCCGTGAAGAGTAAGGGAGGAAGGGACAAAGAGAAAGCGAAAGCGATTTTTTTGGCAGAAAATGGCGATATTTGAAGGGGCCAAAAGTATGAACAATAGAGAGTGAGTAAGGTCGTCCTATCGTGGTCTGGCAAGAGGAGGTCAAGTAGTGGTCGAGGTAAAAATGAGGGAGAAAAGTTCAAGTGTCAATCATGCCCTGATAAAAAGACATGTCAGTCATTCAGACAGCTGGAATTTCTTAGCTTTGAAATTTCGGACGATGACTTTGTGGAAAACGTCTACGGTTATTTAAAAAAAAAGGTTGATCCAGAGCCTCCAGTATCGGACAATGAGTTCGTTCTGTGTACTTATACTGGTAAGGTTTCCACTCCGTCTGTTGTGACTGGTCCAGATTCGGCCAAATCGTTGCGTTCTAAGAAGTAGTACTGTTATGGTTTAAAATTCTGATGCATTATAGTTTTTTCTATGAAGTAGTATAATTGTAGTTGGACAAAAACAAAAAAATAGGGTCCAAAACAGAAAAAAAAAATAGTACCGGCCATTTTCTAGCCGGTAATCTTTTAAATAGAAACCGGCTATTTTATGACCGGTATTGATATTTTTATTAATTTCTAGCGATTTGGACATTTTTATTAATGTCTAATTAACTTTGGATATTAATAAAAATAGCGGTACCCATGTAAACTTTTAAAACAACTAATTTTTCTGTAAAAATATGTAATATGTAATATCCCATCAAAAATTAAAATTGTTTCTTCTATTTCCTTTTAGTTAATTTTTAAATCAAATTGACAAGTATACTGTACTATTCCTCTTTAATTTCTAAATGAACAAAATGATTGAACAAACCAGATTATTGTAAATGATTGAACAAAATAAAATGAAAATAGTCTTAGTCAAATTGGGCAAACAGCCTATATGCTATAGCATGAGATCTATGCAATGTGTTTCAAAATATGTGTTCGCTTTGCCCTAGAGCGCCGTAGCCATGGTATCTTTATTTTATAGGAGTGTTAGTCATAACTTTGAGCACATTAATTGTTGCTATCTCCTCAGTAAACTAGAAAAGCCAGTAGGAAGACTTATTTGTTAAGTTTCAATAAAAATATTGGGTACTATGATATTTTTATGGAAAAATTAGCAAAAGTTTACATGTGTACATAGAAATTTCTCTCTATTTTTAAACAAAAACAAAAAAAGAACCTACACCCGGAGCAATGGGGAGTGGGCCCCACTTGGCCAACTGGTTACAAATTAGCAAGTTATATAATTGATAGAATATTTGACAAAAGAAAATATTTCGAGTCAATTCCTCGTCGTTAGTCAGATATCTAGTTGTACTTTTTTTTTTTTTTCTGAAAAGGTTAAGTTGAACTTTTTAAGTTGTATTTTGTAACTGCTATATAATATAGTCAGGATTTTGCAGTTTAATGCAAGTGATATAATATAAGTTTTAATAATATTATAATTCCATACTACACAAGCACAAAATGTAGATATTTTTCTTAGAACATTTGTATGTTTAATAAAAAAAATTGTTATCATTTTTATAATTTATATGAGGAATTTGGTTGAGGAATTTAATAATTCACAATCATTTATATGCATTTACTTTGTTATTAACTTATTATGCATCGTACATTTGTTGGCAGCACGGTATATTATATTTGTCATTATGCATCCTATCTATGTTTTAAAAATTAAATTATCAATGCAACAAATAATGTTGTTAATGTGTGTTCAGGGGCAGATTCAGAATTTCGTTCAGGGGTAGGCACAAAATGCACACGCTTTTTGGAATTTAATGTTTGAAATTCGTACATGAAAAAATATCAGCCTATACGAAATTGACAAAGCAACACTATCAGAATTTTCACTAGTTGCAAGGGTAATAATCGTAGTAGCATGGGGAGGAAGGGTCCATGCAAAAGAATTTGGATTTCTGGTTTCGTTTACCTTTTTGCATGCGCTGGCCCATGCAAAACACAACCCATGCAACTGCTGGCTGCTTATCCATGCAATTGTCTTCTATCTGCCCATGCAACTAATATTGAGTGAGCCAGGCCCCGCCAAAACGACTCAGATAGTATATTTTATTAAAGGTACATGCAAATACTTGATCCTATGCCCATGCAAATAGTTTTGAAGTTGTGGGACATATTATTAGCATGGGCTGTCGCATGCAATTGTTTTGTTGATCCTTTTTATATTATTTTAAGGTAGAGTCCCATGCTAAAACCCAGCCACCATGCCCATGCTAATAATCTGGAGAGTCGAAACCGACTTTTAGCATGGATGGTCGCTTGCAATTGTTTTGTTGATCCTTTTTATATTATTTTAAGGTAGAGTCCCATGCTAAAACCCGGCCACCATGCCCATGCTAATAATCTGGAGAGTCGAAACCGACTTTTAGCATGGGCTGTCGCATGCAATTGTTTTGTTGATCCCTTTTATATTATTTTAAGGTAGAGGCCCATGCTAAAACTCGGCCACCATGCCCATGCTAATAATCTGGAGGGTTGGAATCGAGTTATTGCATGGGATGCGCATGCAATTGTTTTCTTGACCCTATTTATATTATTTTATGCCCTTGCTAATAATCTGGATTGTGGAGACTTAGTAGTTGCATGGGACATCCCATGCTAATAGTTCTGAATTAATGGTCAGAGTTTTTTTTTTGTTTTTTTCTCTCCCTTTCAGTGATGAATATAACTATAAATCACAGCACTATGAATTTTAAAATAACCCTAGTTTTGAAACATAAGCATTTGGGTTTAAGATAAAATTCTCCTAAATTTTTGAGATGTTAATTCATCAAATTGAAAAAAAAAATATTGTAATGACTGTTTCCTCAATTAATATATTGCTAGCTGGAATATTCATTTAATCTTAGCCAAATATATACATTCTCTGACTCGATGAAGGGTCCACAAGAGAGACTATAAAGGAACAAAATATATTCTAATGTTAGACTATAGAAATTTGAAATGTCATCGTACCAATTAAAAACCATCTTCATCGTAATCATCGAGTGTAGCCGCATCCAATCCTTCCTCTTGTTCTGTGTAATAACCCTCATCGCCCTCCTCTCGCTGGTTTTCGTTATTCTCCACTGGTGGTGAAGTCTCCATCGTATCGTCTACTAGGTCGAACTCATTTACTTGCACATTTTCCCAATCAAACACTCCATCATTTGATTCCAAGATTGGATTATCCGTCATTTCCTCTTGGTAAAATTCCAGCAATTCATCGGCAGCGTCATCGACCCGAAACTTCCCTTTCGGGCTTGTTTTCATTGCCACCCACCATGAGCGTCTTGTAACTTTATCTGATGCATAGAGAATGTAGAATACTTGGATTGCTTGACACGCCAATACAAACGGCTCAAATCCTTTTAGCCGGGAAGTGTGATTCACCTCGACAATTCCATGTTTGCTGTCCTTCCTAACCCCGTTTGTTATGTCAAACCAATTACACCTAAAGAGAGCCACCTTGTTGCCTCCATCATAACTTAGCTCGATGACTTCTTGGAGAACACCATAATAGTCATGTTGTACACCATTTTGATCAGACTCTCCTTTGATGCAAACACCGCTGCTTTTTGTCGCCTTGTTCTGCCCATACTTTTCAGTGTGAAATATGAACCGCTTATATCGTAAACTTCGTAGCAGCTCACTTGTTTCAATGGCTTGATTCCTGCCTTTCGAATGTATGTATCACAATCATGATCAGATAGTACCTTCTTTCGTATCCACTCGGCATACCCATCCTGACGAGACTTTTCCAGATCTTGCTCTCTTATACCAGTCATACGCATGCATGTGTCGAACTCACTAAAAATTCCAACACATAAAAAACTTAGTTGTTGTTAGGTTTGTTTCAAAACATCAATAGAAAATTTTATTAAGATGTTACCTTTCATACTTGGCACTGATTTCCGGACAATTCCGGAGGACATAGGTGTGTGCAGCTAAATATTCGTCCTCACCGAGAATCCTTCGATATTTCTTTCCACTGGGCTGGCCCGTACTATAAAATATCAAAAGTCCTCCCTTAGAAGGGTTAGACTCTGTAACTCTTTGCTTAGCATTCCGAGGGTTTTCTTCAAAATAATGTTCGTAAAAGGTTGATATCTCCTTGACTACCGTAGCCTCCACGATTGAACCCTTAACTTGTGACTTGTTGGTCACTCTCATCCTTTGTTCTTTGTTACGCCTATCATTGCAACAGCGGGTTAGAGTTTTTTGGTACATATATTGTTATGGTTTAGATATGATAACATATTTGTAGGATTAGTGGTTCATTATTTTATAAAATAAGAAAATTGGAATAAAATTAGACCTTTTACAATGGTACATCCATCGGGACCCTACGGGGCCACCAAGTCTAGCCTCGTTTGCTACATGGACAACAAGATGCTCCATTGAATTGAAGAAACAGGGGGGGGAATTTTTTCCATTTTGCAAATTGTGACGATAACATCTTTTTCCAATTCGTCAATACGGGATGGTTCAAGCTCCTTCGAACAAATCTCTCTAAAGAAACTTGAAATCTTACATAAAACATCCCATACCGAATCAGGAACAAAGTCTCGAAATGCGATTGGAAGTAGTCGCTCCATGAACACATGTAAATCGTGACTTTTAAGCCCAATTAGGGTGGAAGTTGATTGGTTAACACACCTACTCCAATTTGATGCATAGCCATCGGGAAACCGTACAACATCCTTGAGCCATGTTAAAACCTGTTTCTTTTGGTCTTTTGTAAGTGCAAATGGGGCCTTTGGTTTTATCATTTTTCCCGCGTTTCGTGGATCTGGAATGAGGTTCTGACTCGGACGATTACAAATGAGAGCCATATCTTTCCGTGCTTTTTCGCTATCTTTTGTTTTTCCACCCATGCTTAAAAGCGTATTAATCAAATTATCCGCGAAATTCTTCTCCAAATGCATCAAATCAATATTGTGTGGCAAAAGGTTGTCTTTCCAATAAGGTAAACTCCAAAAAATATTCTTCTTTTGCCAATGGTGTGTGTCACCATAACCTTTAATCTGATTAAGTTTGTTGCCTTTACTCCACTTGATATCATCCATCATCCAGTAAGCTTACTTCTGCTAGCAGCTCCTCTCCCGTTTTCATTTTTGGTGGCCCACCACCCTCTATTTCTCCTTTTATGAAATTATTTTTATCTTTCTGAAATGGGTGATCCGAAGGCAAGAGACATCTATAACAGCCAAACCAACATGCCTTCCCACCCCACTTGAGTTGAAAGACTTTTGTCTCACCCTGGCAGTAATAACATCCCAACTTGCCATGTGTACCCCAGCCGCATAGCATCTCATAAGCGGGATAATCACTAATTGTCCAAAGTAGTGTTGCATGCATTATGAAATTCTCATTTCTATATTCATCCCATGTCATTTCTCCAACCGCCCACAATTTATTCAATTCATCAATTAAGGGTTCGAGAAGAATGTCAATGTCCCGTCCCGGATGCTTTGGTCCGGGGATGACAAGCGCAAGGAACATGCTATCTTCTTTCATTATCATACCGGGTGGTAGGTTATACGGAAACAAAAACACCGGCCAACATGAATACGGAGCCGCACTCGAGTTGAACGGCATAAATCCATCCGTCGTTAGCCCCAACCAAACATTTCTCACCTCATTTGCGAAATTTGGATATTTTTCAGCAAAATGCTTCCATGCTTCACCATCAGCCGGGTGCACCATAATCCCAGGTTTTTCACGCTTTCCTTCCTTGTGCCATCTCATATTTTTCCCCCTCGATTTGATCATGTACATTCTTTGCAGTCTGGGCGTGATAGGTAGATAGCGAAGTATCTTTTGCGCAACGGGTTTTGCATTCGGGTTAGGTCCAGGTGGCTTATATCTTGGTTCTCCACATACAACACATCTTGTCATGTCCACTTTGGTCTTGTAATAAAGTATACAAAAATTCGGACATACGTCTATTTTATGGTGTTCCATACCCATTGCCTCGATCAATCATTTCGCTTGGTAGAAATTAGCCGTCATTTTTTCACTAGGCGGAAGCATGCCTTTAATGAGGTCCATCATCCCATCAAAGCATTTTTGGCTAAATTGGTGTTCCGACTTCAATGCTAGGGACAAATTCTATAAGGCATTTGGTGGGAACATAGAAAAATGGAAGGGCATGGTGCCACACTGGTGTCTTTGATGCCAAATACTAGCACGATCTCTGTGATGTCTTTGACACAAAAGAGTGGCAAGAATTGAGTCAAACTGTACAACCTCGGGACTAATGGTCTCACACTACGGTGGATCGGCGAGCATACACCAGCATGAAAAAAAACTTGTAAGCTTTACGACTTTTGTGTTACAAAATTACCGTCACTCACAAATAACTCTATGAGCTGAAATTTACCCTTCTTGTTTATTCCTTTATATGTGGAGAAAACTCTGTTGAATGGGGCTCATCCAACAAAGGAGCAGCTCTATCTTCATACCCATTGTAAACTCCATAATGGCAAATCACCTGTGGTGGCTCAAGCAGAGGCTTCCAATGTGGCTAGTTCTCAAACTACTGACAATGGTGAGTCTAATGGCCTCATGAACCCATCAACTGAGGGGACTACCATAGAGGACAATCACTTTGATATGAACTCTTTCCAATTCACCAACGAGAGAGCACAAAAAGTCTATGTAAGTAGTTCTCTCGAAATCACCAATGTGTGTATCTGAAAAATGGTCTTCATGGTTATGTTGATTTCTTATTAAACTAGCTAATTTACAATGAAATTGGCGAAATTCAGTTTTGATTTCAGTTCTATGTTTATTATGTGTTATGATATACTGCTTGAGAGCCTACAAATCCATTTGTTACCAGCACTGACGGTTGCAATGGTATTTTTAGCATTACCGTCAAAATCAGCTGGACATGACAGAAGGGAGAACTAATTTAACGTTAACCCAGTGTATTACTAAACTGTACATGCATTTCTAGTTAATTCTGAAAATTGTAAAACAAAAAAATACTGAGAAATTTTTTTGACTAAGTACACCAAATTCTGACTTGCTAAAATCCTTGTATCAAAACCAAACCAACAACTGTATATTTATCAAGGCATTCAAGTATTAAAATTCTATATGATATAAACCTACAATTTGTGCAATTCCATACAATTCCCTTGATCTCTTTAGACATATATACAAAGAGAGATCAATATATGGCCGTACCAAATGCTAAGGGTTCTATATGTTGTAGTGTTTTACATGCTGGATTGAAATAAAAAAATTGGGCCTTATGCTTCACTGATTTCAACACCAATAGATGGTCTTTACCAAAGAAACTCTTTTCAATTCTAAGTTTTCAACTTCATTTATAAATATACTTTATTTTCCATATGTTGAAAATTATAGGAAGATGTTACCGAAAAAGGATGATGAGGCAAATGCTGACAAGGACGAGGCTACTCTCTTCATCGATGCGGTTGGCGGTTTGAACCGTGGCAGGGTTCGATGGTTTGGATATGTGCTCGACAAACACATTTCAACTCCTATGCGAGCAAGGCCACCCCATGCAGTATCTTCTGTGTCTGGCCTCACAAGTCTTGGGGAGAGAACTTTCACGGAATCCCAATGGAGTGCAATGCTAGAAGAACGTGATTGTCGTCAGGACGAGGAGCGGGAAGAGAGGAAGAGAGAACAAGCAAACAACAACCATCTCTTCAACCAATTATTCTCGTTGATTGCTAGCAATAAGACTAACTTACCGGTATGTAAATAGATATGATTTTAGTCTGTTCACTTTTTTTTGGATGTGATTTTATTATGTCTAGCCTAATACTAGTACTCTCATCAACTACAATTTATATGTAGGCTCTAGCTCCTCAAGCTCCCAGTTTAGAAAATCCAGATGAGGTAGCAGTGGGTAATATGCCTAACTTGCAGGTCAGATCTTTACCTTGTTGTAAATGTTACTCTAATACAAGTTGTTGTGAATTATGCTTCTTGCAAAACTGGTACAGTTAATGTATGATCAAAACTAACATCTATTACTCGGCAATGTGTTATACGGTTAATCTAGCGGGAGCTTTTTCCAACCTTACAACACCAGGCCTAATAACCTGTCCGGTCCTGAAGACAACCTTACTAGAAATATAATAGAGTACCAAATCTGTATCCATAATAAATAAATGAACCAGGGTTGACAATGAATTTAAAATCACAGATTCATACAGTGCCAAATCTTACAACTTTCAATGCAAATAACAGATTAAACTAATACTGTTTCTTACCTTACATGTTACAAATTTTTACGTTTTATTTTAATGCAATCATATTGTGATATACGCTTCTTGCAAAATTGGTACCATTAATGTTTGATCAAAACTTACCTACAATCATTGGCAATGTGGTATACGTAGGATCTGGCTGTTGCTATTAGAGAAGGTGGTCACGGAGGGACTTACCAATCACTCCTATGTATGGCACAAACTGGACAAGAGGCAGCTAGTGGTGAAGCCGCAATTAACCCATGGTTTGGGAGAGGCAACTAACACCAGCCCGGCATTCTAGTAAAAGGGCATTCTAGCAAACCTTTTAGCATCAGTAGGGTATTTGGAAGTTCTAACATGTGAAAAGCCTTGGGGGTTTACTCTTTTGTAAATGTTTGTTTATGGTTTAACATATTTTGGGTCCAGCCACAGGTTTATTACATTAGTGTGGTTGTTGACCTGGTATTTTCTTTTTGGTACAGTGCATGCTTGATAACAGTATGTTGATTAATGCTTATTACAATGTTTCTCCTTCAATTGCAATGTGTTATGTGTTGTTATTTATGCTTTTGTTTTGAAATGAAAATTACTTAATGGGTGGGAATTGGCTTTGTACTGGGGTGGTACAATATTGGTACTGGATTGTAGAATTATAAAATGGTGATTTTATTTTTAATTTCTGATCAATTATTTCCATCGCAACATCGAAGCAAATTTGTACCTAAAATATCCTTGCAATTAACCAGGTGGGACCCACATTCATACCCATGCAATTAATCATGTGGGGCCCACGCTCGCTGCCTATGCAAAAAAATAGATGGGGCCCACGGTCTTTAGCCATGCAATTAATATTGTGGGACCCACATGATTTACCCTTGCAAATACTCACATGGGGCCCACGCTTCTATCCTTGCAAATACTCATAGGTTAGCCTTGTAAATACCAAGATGGGACCCACGCTTCTATCCTTGCAAATACCCACAGGCTAGCCTTGCAAATACATAGATGGGACCCACGCTTCTATCCTTGCAAATACTTAGATGGGTCCCACGTTTCTTTCCTTGCAAATACCTACATGGTCCCATACCTCTATCCTTGCAAATACTCCAGCCAGGCACCAACTCTGAAAGTTTTTGCATGCGTGGTTGTTGCATGGGGAAGCGCATACAACAACCCAGGATAAGGTAGTTGCATGGGGGAACAAGTAGTTGCATGGGTGACCAAGCAGTTGCAACGGGGCTTTACGTATGAGGAGTTGTTGCATGCGGAAGCCCATGCTAATGACGTTTTTGGGGCTTGTTGCATGGGGCCGCCCATGCAACAAGCCATTTTACTCCCCATACAACAAGTGAAAATTCTGGTAGTGCAAAATAGCATAAAATATGAAAAAATAGAAAACTCGGTTTGTTTATTTAGTCAAATCAAATTGGAAACTCGGTTTTTCTTATTGTAGAAGCTTATTTTGTACTAAAAAAAAGAAAAAAAAAGGATAAAAATTTAATTTGTCAAAAATTATGTTAAGACAAATTATTACACTAAAAAAATATGTTCATTATCTGAGGTAGTGCCCTGCAGTTGTTCCCTTGTACTGATTGATTGGCTCAGATTTTTCGAAAAAATATGTTTTGTTTTAGAATAATAGGAAAAAATTTATAAAATTTTAATTTGTAAGAAAATGTTAATAAGACAAGACTCAAATATTGACTAATATAATATAATATAAAATTAAAAATAAACTACAATATATAAAGTTACTTAAATTGAATGAATAACAATATATAAAACTAAAAATAAACCACACTAATAAAATCTCAATAAAATATTAACACGGCCCATTAAAATTACAGATCTTACTAGTATATATGTATGGAGTAGAACTAGGGTGCTCCTAAGCTCACCAAGGCCTTCCGTGAGCACGACTCTAAAACCTATTGAATTGACTTCAAACGACAGTTTCAAATAGTTAGATATTCAATCTATATTAAAATGTGCTTGGAGACCAAATTTTACATTTTTTTGAATTTTTTTACTATTTATTAAGATGGTTTGAAAATCGCTGTTTTTCAATGGTGCAGAATTTTAATAAAAACAACGATTTTCAAACCATCTTAATAAATAGTAAAAAAATTCCAAAAAATGTAAAATTTGGTCTCCAAGCACATTTTAATATAGATTGAACATCTAACGGTTTGAAAATATCGTTTGAAGTCGATTCAATAGGTTTTAGAGTTGCGCTCACGAAGGGCTTGGTGAGCTTAGGAGCACCCTAGTTCTACTCTATATGTATGTCTTCTTTATCCTAATTACTTATGTTGTAGTTTATTACCAAAAATGTAGTTATTAATTAAGGACATGATAAAATGTCCACAAGTGCAGGCAATGATAAACCAATACAGTTTTGTATTATCTGTTACCAATTTATTGTAAATAATCAAATGTAGAAAGTGTCCTATCTTGACGTAAGTCCAAGAACGAACTTTGAAAAGAGGCCCACGTTAAAATTAAAACGAAAAACTTAAAATAAACATTAAATTAGAAATAGTCCAATATAAAAACTAAAAACCGACCCATTCAATTGAATTACAAACATTGGTCTCACATGTCACATTCTTCTCTTCCTTCCTATCTCTTTTCTTTCTATGAAAAATCAACGTTTTCTTCTTCTTTTTTCCCTTTTCTTTAACACACGAGATATTATAAACATGACATGGATCTCAGTTGGAGTCAGGATAGGCACTAATATTGTTCAGAGATAGACACTAATAAATAATATTAATGGACCTCTAAAAAATTTCATAATCTATAGATAGGCACTTGCCTACCTCTGGGCCTATGTAGATCCGCCCGTGTGTGTTGTCAAAAAAAATTATAAGTGGATTCCTTCTCTTGCATGGGAGTAGCTTGGGTCTGATGCCCATCGGATCTAGTTTAAGTCCGATGGACAGCGATACCGTCTGATTTCATCAAACTAATAGCGGTAGTTAATATAGCTGAAAAAAATGAATTTCATTAATTCCAGAGTTTGAACTCGGTAACCGATTAAACCCACACAGAGCTTCAGACTTTTCATCTCCTCTTGGCTCTCGCTCTCTTCTGGCCGCGTTGTCTGCTCGTTCTGGCGCGCGCAACTCCACTGTCTCTCTCGCTCGTTCGAGCAACTCCACCCAACCTGCTCTCTCTCAGGGACTGTTCCAGAATTACTGAACCAGTTCCTTTCAAACCCTATCTTGGGTTTCGCCCTTTTTATCTCGGTTGCCTGAGCATTTACGCTAGTGGTTGTTACTCTGACTGAGAAGAAGCATGCTATCCAAACAGTGTCTCTGAAATTTTGTAGTTGTGGCAAGGTCTGTGCTGTCCTCCCACCATGCTTCGGTGTCTCAGTGATAGTTTGGTGGTGCTGTCTCAACTCTCAAGGTGATCCATGTTTGAGATGTCAGGCCCCTCCAGAATGAGACTGAGCATGTGCATGCGAATACAATTATATTTTTTTAACATAAGTTACAAATGCAAAACAAAATAACACCATAAACAGTATAATTAATTTTGCTAGTACAAGCACATTTACAACATTAACTGAACCTTGGATCTCACATCCTTTGCGAAAGTAAAGTTCCTCCATAATTGAACTATAAGCATAATATATAATCTAATAAAAGAACTGGAATATAGAGTGAAACTAAAAGCTATTTTGACGCCAAAGAAGAGTAAAATGATCAATCATCAGTAAAATAAAATGCAGTACATCAAAATACACCCTTACACAAGGGAGGGCCATTATCGCAATTATGGATTTCAACATTCAGTATTCTTCTTTGTTTCAATGAACTCGACTGTGTTTCAATTCATCTAGTCTTTTTTTTCTTCCAATTTTGATATATCAAGAGGAATATAAAAAAAGGGTTGCCATAACCATCTAGTCTTTTTTTCCCAATTTTTTTTTCTGTATTGCCCTTGTAACAACAATTAATGTTTAACCGGTATGAAACTATCCAAAACAGAATTGTATTCAAGTTGCTAAAACCTTAACTGATTAACAGGTCAATGTCATGTAAGGGGTGCAATTTAAATTTAGGTTAAAGAGTCAAATATCAAATTCCTAAATTAACTAGCAATTGCAATTCATAAACTCAAAACTCCGCGCAAGAAAAAGAATTAAAATACACAGCGGAAGCATTAGTTACTTACTTGGATCCATGCTTTGCAATCTCACTTGCAAACTTCACTTGATACGAGTTGACTTGAGATGGTGCTTGATTGATACGCTTTCGAGTCCTTCCAAGCAAGCCCTGGTGCCTTTCTTCTCTCTCGAGTCACGAACGGAGCTCAAGAGTATTATTCTCTAATGGAGAGAGAATAAGGTGGCTATGCACAACACCTGTGCCCTAAAAATTTTCTTACCCGGATTGCTTGGAGACCCAGCGCCTTTTATACTAGTGAAAATGTATCTTTGAGAGATCTTATAATTCATGTCAAAAATTATACAGAATATATGACATATTTTCTCAAAGATATTCGTTTGTGCATTTTTGGTAACCAATCAAATATGCATAACATATTTTCCTTTTCTATTCAATTATACAAATCAATTATATTTGGCTGACAAACAAATCGTATAATTGATTGATATAATTGATCAAATATGCATATTATAATTAATTTACATAAATGTTATATATGCATAACATGCATAACATTTTTGGCCCATTTTGTTTGGTATCTTGATCCAATCAATTGATTAGGCCCAAACAATAATTCTTACATTTATCACTAGTATTAGTTGAATTAATTATAATTGGTCCATCAACAATTATAATTAATTTACATTATGTTCTATATGCATTCGTGTCCCAAAACTTAGCGAAATTACGTACTATGCCATTATTTCAGTCAATCACATTTAGGCATATCTTATATTATTCCTCATAATATTATTGACAGTATGTGATATATTAATCATATAACACGTAGTCCAAACTTAATTAATTGGAATTGACGTCTCAATTCCAACATGTCAATCTTAATTAAATTATAATTGCAAAATTTAGCTTAATTAAATTTTGGAGTAAAATTACAGCTTACAGATCTTACTGGTACGATTTTGATTCTGACCGGTGCATAAAAAACTAAACTAAAACAAAAGGAAGTTGAAATCTCTGAATTGTACATGTACAACAAAGATTTCATGCCAGGAACGTGCATGGTAGCGTCGGATCCGAGTTGCCTCGTGACCTTCATCTGCGCGTCCTTGAATATTTCTGATTCATCGTCGTCTCCACGCCATGGTGCTGACGACATCAGCTCTTCTTCTTCCCATTGCGAGAAAATGAGAGAGAAAGAGAAGGAATGGACTCTTGAATAAAGCATGCTGCTACCGTATCACGTCTTTCAAAGTTTCAAGTTTCAAGTTTCAACAACTAACTGACAGCAAAGATGTTATTGTCATAGAAGGCAAAATCAGCCGTTCCGGAGCGGGATCGGATGGTGCCGATCCAGATTCCAGGCCGATTTACACGGATAGTGTAGATTTTGGCTAATTTCAGCCATTTCGGCCATATTTCGGCCCGTTCCAGTCAAATTTCAAACCATTCCGGTCCGTTCCAGTCAAATTTCAGCCGAAACGCATATTAATAAAGAAGCATAAATTTTTTTGGAGCAAGCGGGAATCGATCCCGCGACCTTTAACTGTGGGTCTGTGATAGTTACCACCACAACATTCATATTTTATTGTTATATATCATAACTAATTTATATATATATCAATTATAATTCACTAATTTGTAGTAAATTTGATTGAAAGAGTGTGTTTTTAGTTGTTAATGCTTGTATTATATTGTACTAGTGGATTATTTGATTGTAATAATTTTTTTAAATTTTTTTATCAATTTTTTCTATTTTTTTAGTATAAAACAAGCTTCTGGTAAAAAAGTCCGATTTTCCGATCCGATTCGGCCGATCCCGACCGATTTTTCTGATCCGGATCGGGATCGGACGGGGCCGATCCCGATTCCGATTCCGATTTTTCCTTCTATGGTTATTGTTAGACTCGTGAAAAAACATCATAAGAAAGTTGAGTTTGAACTTAATGCCATAGGTAGAAGAGGTGAGAGAGACGATGTGGTGGCTTACAATGCGTGCTTGTTCTTCTTGGTACTATATATCGGAGAAAGAGAGCTTGGAGCCCTAAAAGGGTCCAAAGATGAGATGAGAGTTGCTACTGCAAATGCCTGCACTTCCTGTCAGTGCGTTTCTTTCCTTATTTGCTAGTACTGGCAGTGGGTCCGCCCCGCCCCTCCCCTGCGTGTTTAACATTAGGTCACATGTTATAATACAAATAAAGTATATATATCATAAAACAGAACACATCTCAATATAATTGTCACGGATGAATATGATGACTCTTTTTCCAGTAATGCATGCATACTTCGAAGGTACATAATTATAATACAAATAAAATATATATGTGTTAGGGTTCATTAAAACATATAGAAAAACAAGATAAGATTATTCCCGAGAATTATTAGTTGTATCTATCTTGTATATATTGATTGTAGTAGGGGCGGAGGCAGAGTTTGATTGAATGGGGGTAAAAAAAAAAAAAATTCACTAAGTAGTGAGTAAGAAAGAGAGAGTCATAGAGATATAACATAAAATAAGAATTGTCTCTCGAGTCCTCATCACTATGTGAGCTTTTTGATTTTTTTTATTATAAAATGTTCTAAAATGTTAGAAGTCTTTCAAATTGTACACAAGTAATTATTTAAAAAAAAAATGGAGGTTAATAGTATAAAATTTTACAAAAAATATGGGAGTCAATTTTCTTGTACATGTAGCATTTTACTATAAAGTATAGAACAAAAACATAATTCAATATTTGTTTTTAAAAAAAATGAGAGTCAATTGATCCCATTCTATTAAACTATCTTTGCCTCTGAATTGTAGTCTCACATTCAGTTCATTATAGTAACAGTTTGCAACATACCGGCAAATTCACATATATATATATATATAGGAGATAGACTATATATGGTGAGTTGTGAAGTAAAACAATATTTTACTTCACGCTCATATTTCCATTTTGAAAATTCAAACCATTGATGCGACCCGCTCAACATGTTCTCCAAATTGAAATGTGCTTGGAGATCAAATTTTACATTTTTTTGGATTTTTTTTACTATTTATTAAGCCACTTTGAAAATCGCTGATTTGAGTGAACAGTAAAAAACAGTAAATAGTAATAAAAATTCTAAAAAATGTAAATTTGGTCTCCAAGCACATTTCAATATGGAGATCATGTTGAGCGGTTCGGATCGGTTGTTTAGATTTTCAAAATAAAAATATGAGCGTGAAGTAAAAATCACCTCTTACTTCACAACTCACTATAGCCCAGCTCTCTCTCTCTCTCTCTCTCTTTCTATATATCTATATATATATATATATATAGCCATATAAGCATCCAATTTTTTTTATTAATATCCTCAAAAAAATACAAAATATCAAATCTGCCCTTGAGTTTTTTTTTTTAAATACCCTGACCGCTCCACAGGAGGGCGGTCTTTTTTTTTTGAGATTTTGAGAGACAATATGAAGAGCAAGATGTTGAAATTTAACAATAAAAATTAGAATTTTGTTTTTAATATTTGTTAGATTACTTCTTTTGATGTATAATTAGCATATTTATACTAAAATACGCTAAATTACGGTAAACTATGCAAATTTCAACAATTTCTAAAACCCTAACCCTAAAAATTACCATACATTAAATGATTTACAATTTTCACATTACATATTTCTAAAAATTAGTGATATTTTAAAGAAACTCTAAACCCTAAACTCTAGTTTTCGACATTTTTATTAATAAATATACCCACGATAGCTGGGTTTTTTGTTAAATTACTTCTTTTGATGTATAATTAACATATTTATACTAAAATACGCTAAGTGATGCTATTTTATGCTATGAATAAGGACGATATCTTCATTAGTTTGACGAAAAACGACGACAAAACTTCAAACGACCATAAAACGGCACTTGAGTGTCCGATTTCAACAAATAATCACTTTTCGGAAAGCTTGCGAAAATACGCATGCATTAGTGACATCTACGCCATTTTTCAAAATTCAGAATTGCCAAAAAACAAAAGGAAGAGCCTCAAAACTTCAGTTGAAATTTTTGATTAAGATTTTCATTTTTATTATTCGATCTAAGTAGCTTAGTAAATTAGTTACATAATGAACTTGTAAAATACCAATTTTACTATTTTGGAAATTTTTTACTATTTTTTATGATTTATGAAAGATGGCACAAAATCAGCCTAATTTAGCGTAATTTTGCGTAGTTTAGCGTAATTTTGCGTATTTCATTATAATTAGCGAAATTTGTGTAGTTTACCTTAATTTAGCGTATTTTAGTTTAAATATGCTACTTATACATCAAAAGAAGTAATCTAACAAATATTAAAAACAAAATTCAAATTTTTATTATTAAATTTCAGTATCTTGCTCTTCATATTGTCTCCCAAAATCTCAAAAAAAAAGCAAACCGCCCCCTGTGGGACGGTTTGGTTGGAACAGTGGACCGCCCCCCCTATGGGGCAGTTTGGTTTGAACAGTGGACCGCCTCACAGGGGGGCGGTCATGGTATTTAAAAAAAAAACCGAGGGCATATTTGATATTTTGTATTTTTTTTTTAGGGAATTAATAAAAAAAACCGGTACAAGCATGGGCAAATGCATTTAAAAATTTATCAAACTATCAAACTTGACTTCTTTTCTTCTTTTGCAAGCTTAGGCAAAGTTCAGAATTATACCTATTTGTCTCGATCGGTCCACCCCTGAGTATATATAGCATGATTCTTCTTTGAGAAAATTACACAAATGGCCAAATGGGGTGCTTAAAGTATCATGCATTTCTTATTTTGGTCTTTAAGTTTCCAATTTGTACCAAATGGGCTCTACTATTAATATTAATTCATTACAAAATGAGCGATACTTTTAGGATCATCTGTGTAGTTTACTTTTTCTTTTCTTTTTTTCTTCTTATTAACTGTTTCTATACGGGGATGAAGTATATAGAAATTTAACATTGTGGAAAAAGATGTCGCTCTTTCCAACTCAGGAGCACAGGAGGGCGACCCTTGAAGCAATAGCAGCCATCAATGCCGCCTACCCAACGCCTTCTTATGCTCAGGTAACCACACGCCACATGCACTATTACAGAAAAAGAGATTGCACACGTACATAAATGGAGGAGCTACACGGATTTCCTGCCGTGTATAAAGCGAGGATGTAAGAATAGGTCAATAACTACATACGGATATTTACCCGTGTGCGATTATAACGATTTCTACACGGATTACCTTATAACCAGCCGTGTACAAAGACCTGCCTGTGTCGCTCTCCATGTTACCGAGCTACACGGATATTACCTAAACATCCGTGTACGAATACTCTTTCTACACAGACTTTTAATTTCATATCTGTGTAGCTATACCTATCATACACGGACATTTATAAAATAATCCGTGTATGATTACTCTTTCTACACGGACTTGTATTAAATATCCGTGTAGCTCTCTGAACTATCATACACGGATATTACCTAAACATCCGTGTATGAATACTCTTTCTACACGGACTTGTATTAAATATCCGTGTAGCTCTCTGAACTATCATACACGGACTTTAGTTAAATATCCATGTAGAATTAACTAACTTTTTTTTTTGTATTTTTTGTTTTTGGGCTAGCTTCCATTTTTGTTAGCCAGTTTTGCTACAGAATTATACAAAATTCCTATAGCAAGAAATCCATATTTTTCAGATTAGCAAGAAATCCATATAAACTAAATTATACAATATTCATATACACTAAATTATACAAAATTATGTAAATTCATATTGAGCATTACAAAATTCCATTCGAAACCACATTGCCCACATTACACCTGACATCGTCGATCTGCTCCTTGGTGTAATTGATCAGAGTCAAAATAATGATGAATTATATAGGGTTTTGGCTAGGGTTTTGCATATTATCTCACACTTATGTTTAATTAATTAGAGAAAAAGGTTACTGTCACCCTTCTTTATGTTTTATTGCAGAAAACAGGTTTTGGGACTATTTCACATCAAATAGAGCAAGAATCAGGTTAATCGGACAAGCGACGCTCATCAACTAAGGCTCTGTTACGGTCCTTACCAGTTGATACGGACCTAGCCAGATACGGAACAGGAGATGGTGCGATACGCATTAAAACCCTCAGCGACAAGGTGTGAATACGAACCGTATCACCTGATACGGTCTGTAACCAAGGCGCCCTTTGGGGAATAACTGCCACAGACGTGTCCAGATTGTATTTCTTGGCCTCCACTCATCTCCAGACGTCCCCTCACTCCTATATAAGGCCCCTGAACATAAGAGAAAATCATCGTTGTAATTTTGGTAGTTAGGGTTAGATTTGATTGAAGTGAGACGAGTGGAGTGTTGTAATGATGCCATTCCGCGGCTAAGTTCTTTTCTTAGGGGCTAGGCAGTAAACCTTGTTACTCATGATGTTTTGATTTATATATTTTATGTTGATTATGATTTCTTGTTGTTGATTGAAATATTTTTGCAATTTATTCTCCCTTCACCTGATTTCGATGATATAGTTTAATCCTAGGGTAGTGACAGTACTTTATTGGTAGAAAAACTATGATGGACGAGTTAGCCTCGTTGGGAGCCATTAGATTTATGTGAAAAAAACCTTCACGGGAAAACCATAAATTAGAACCACAAAACGCAAACCAAGTTCTGTCATTTGCGTAAGATAAATCGCAGTGTCCTATGTAGTATCCTGGTGGAAGTCCCGTCATTTGTGTAAGTGAATCGCAGTGTCCTATGTAGTGTCTTCCATTAACAACAACAGGAAATCAGACCCAACAGAAGTATAATATCAAAGTGGATTTAGTAGCAATGGTGTGCCGAAATCCTAAGAATTCTCATCTCTATCTTTATTTTAATTACTTTTAATTGTTGCCAAATTTACATTGATCACAATTCCAAACTCTTAATTTTCAGATTTTGTCTAGCCTTTCGAAAGATTGTGATTTGATCGCTCAAGACTGTAGACCAATATTCCCTGTGGATCGACCTCGATTATACTACTCGATAAGGATTGTGCGCTTGCGATCCGAACCGATAGCATTTCCGAGTTGATAAATTTTAAAAGAAACATCGTTCTCTTTTGAGTGATCAGTAATGCGGTTGCTTTGGCGCATTCTACAAATATAATTTGGTATTAGTTAGTAACAAGAAAAAGTAGATGCAAGACAGTTGCAAATATTAATTGCTATTATATAGGAACAATTATATGAATTACATACCGCTTTTGGGAATTAGAATTGTATTCTCTCGACAAAGTCAAACATGAAAATCATCGTGTAATAAGCGCATTCCTAACTCTCCAGCTGTTGCGGGCTCTGAAATTTACATTTAGCGGCCTATCTTAGAATGACAATAATTTTTTGAACAAAATATGAAATTATTAACTCATAAAGTGTGCTCACCATCATCCACTTCCAATTCAACTTTTTTTTCTGGCGCGTGCTTTGCAATCCTCCCTCGTTAATATATTTCAGAAAAGCCCTTACAAAATTGAGTGAATGTAATTAGCAATTTTATAATTTGATATAATTGAAAAAAAATTCAAACCAAGTGAATTATTATTGCTTACTTAGTGACATAACGGAAGATATCTTTGCACTTATCAATTGCAATCCTTCCTTTGGGCTTACAAGAATCAAGGATTATGCTCGCATTTAGGTAAGGCACCATGATAATCAAACACCAGTGTTTGCTGTGGGAGGAGAAGAATTATAGTACTTTAGCATATAATAGTGACACAAGTGTTTGCTATGGTTGATGGTGTGATTTCATTTTTTTATGTTTACTTTTATTTCCTTTATCCAATTCTTTAATTAAAATATAAACAATACATGAGTTAAGGTTAGAATTAACCTCTGGTGGTATGGCACGAGAATGAATTTCTTCTCCTCCTCCCTAGCACGATGCATCGCTGAACACATGTACTCGATAGCCATATCCGGATAACATTTCAGTGCCGTAGTGTTAGTTTGTAATAATCTAGAAGTCAATAATACGATAAATTTGTTATATAAAGCTTTGTTCATGAATTGAATGTTTAATCATTTTGTGTTTAATCATTTTGTTACCTTGACTATTATTGAATTTATGAATCATTTCGAGTTCATGACTGAAATTGTGAAACTTCATAATATAGATGATAATACTCTTAAAAGTCTCTAACCAAGGTAATTAGCAGGAACACTAATTACCGCGATAAGGTTAGTGTGTGGATTAAATGATGGTTAAGTTTTACAAACCATAGACAAAGAGTTGTCATTTTAATCACACAGATACATGTTAGAGAACATGATATTTGACAGACTCCAAATGAAACATTAAATGGAATTGTGTTTGTGTCATTAATGTTTTCATTTTAGTGTTAAGTTCTAAAGTATGAGATATTCATTTTTCCTACATAAGAGATGTATATGTGTGATTGCTATCTAACGCTATCCGTAAAAAGTAGCTATAAGGGTAGTTCTTCGGTATACATAGCTTATGCGGAGGAAAATATGGTTTATCAAAAGTACTATTGTCCCTCGTATCTCAATACGAGCTATAGCATCACTGGGCCCCTTGATAGAATATGATTATCTGGATCCAGTATGATTACAAGAGTAAACATATTTGATAATCTATTCAGGATCAAGAAAAGATTAAGTTTGCAAGGATGACACACCTACCTTGAAACTAATCTGATAGCTATGAGATAAAAAAATTAACACGAAGTAAATCGTTTATTGGATCATGATATTGTACGGTACAGCATCATCTGTGTAATTGGTGTCATAATGTACTTGCCAGGTGCCACATATGAAAAATAGAGGTTAAAATAGTTTTAATTCTATTTGCCAACATAACATAGATCCTATTGGGTCACACCATATAGGAACTAGTCGGAGAATCTTGTTGATTAATTATAATGATAATTAATAATAAGATGGATAAAATTAATTATATATGATATAATTAAATTATAAATGTCATTTAAATGACAAGCAAAAACATTGGTTAATTTATGAACGTGTTTGACACGTTGCATAAAAGTTACCGAACGAACGATCGAGAAAATATGTATTTGATTTGGACTTAGAATATTTAATTATTGGATTTATATTTTGGGCTTGAAACGCATTAAGAATAAATCACTAATTAAAGATTAAAGGCCCAAATCAAAAGCCCAAATCAAAACCAAAAATTAATCAAGTCTTAATGGGCCGAGGGCAAAATAGTAATTTCATTTTGACTTCATTTTTGGCCGTTGATTTGCCGACTTAAATTTTTGAAAGTATATATAACACCAAAAATTAATATGGCAGTTTACAAAGGTTATAAATATGTGATCAAAGTTTGAGAGAAATTCATTCAATTCCTGAATACCGATTCGATCCGATCGAACGATAATTCTCTCTTTCCTCATATTCGTTCTAATCAAAGTTTACGGGTTTTAGAAATAATATTTTACGAGAGTCGTAATTATTATTTGCTTTTTCTCGTGAATAGTGTTTTGTCAGAAATTTCTTACTTTCGGTGAATAGTGATTTATCGAAAACCGTGACTTTTCGAATACCGTTGGTATAGTATTTCTGGCAAAAGAAATACCAACTCTCTGGTAGTTCCTGGTGGATAACCGATAGAGGCACTATATTTTTGGTGCTTGCTTAACCGGGTCAGATTGCATTCCAATTTGAATTTGGAAGCAAGGTAAATAAATGTTATATTAATCTATTTAATTGTTAAATAGATTTAATCTTTTAGAAATCAATCAAAGGAGTAGATCTATAAACTGATTAAAATACAAGTAAATACGGTTTTACTACTTTGGGTCTGTATAGATTAATCTGGTATGTAACTCTCGGTTATTATCCGACATACTACTTAATTTATGATCTGAATAAGTAGAGTTTTACTTACTGGTTTTAATCTAAGAAAAGGATTGAACAGGTATGTAACTCTCGGTAGATTATCCGACATACCACTTCAATCCTTTTTGGCTTGAGTTAGAAGTAAAATTTTTGTTTTACGGTCTTTCCGCAGCTTAAGCCTAATGGCTTTGGGTAGCCTCAAAACCCTACACGTAGCACTCACTTTCTCGGGATCCAGAAATATGCACAAGTTCTTCTTTTGTACCATCCCATCACAGTTTCGGACTAGCTTCCTGAAAACTCATCATTTTACATTAGAATATATATTTGAGTTCTATACAATAATGAAAATAATTTTTGGTCACTAACATGAGAAAAATGGTGATGAATGACACATCGAGCCATTTATCGGATGATGAGTGGTGGAGAACGTCCTTGAAGTCTTTGAACGACAGCACGGGATCCCTGCCTTCGTGTGGAAACATCCCAGGTGGGACAGGGATGATGATATCCTTCATGCCTTCGGGTGCCGACATCAAGCGGTCATAGAGAAGGCGTAAATCACCGGGCAAACGGCTGTATTCTTCTTCGGTGACCATAGGACGGTCTGGTGATTCTGGCACGTCTGTTAGTGTTAGTGTCCTAGACCCAGATCATATGTATGATATGTTTAGTTTATTAGTGAATGATTTTATCATTTTGTACCTTGAGTATTCATATTAGTGGATCATTTGAGTTGATGACTCAAATTGTAGAACTTCACAACGAATAAATTTGTTTACTCTTAAATGTCCCTTATCTTGGCAATCAGCAAGGTACACTGATTGACCATATAAGATAAGTGTAGTGATTAGATGATGGCCATGTTCTACAGGTTATAGATAAGGGGTTATCAATCTAATCACACATGTGCATACATGGAGATGTATGGCAGTGGACATACCTAAAAATAAAATATCATATGGATTGTGTTCTGTGTCATTGATATTTCATTGTGTCTAGAATTCTTTGGTTGAGATATTTATTTTTCTTACATAAGGGATGTGTATTGTTGGTACTGTCCAACGCTCTCTTTAACCAGGAGTTATATAGGCAGTTACTGCAGTGCATATAACTTATGCGGAAGAACAATATGTATCAAGAAACCATTGTCCCTTATATGTAAATATAAGCGATGATATCTCTGGGCCCCTTGATAAAGTTTGTATTATGTGCATGCAATATGATTATATGATAATCATATCATAATTAAACTTCAGGAAATCAAGAAAGAATAATTGGTAAGGATGACACATTCCTACCTTACGATTATTTGGATATCATGTGGCAAGGAATTGACACAACAACATTTTTAATGTTACAGGGATCGTGATTTTGCATTGTGTTTTTTCATCCACATCATTTGGGTAATCAATATACCATGGCTAGTTGTATCATTGATTTATGGAATTAAAATGTTTAATTTCATTGCCATAATGATGGGATCCCATAGGGTCACACCATATGAAAGATTAAAAGAAAATATATTAATAAAGCATATGTGATATGTATATAATATGTGCTATGTTAATTATAAGGAGTTATAATTAATTTGTACAAATTATATGTTATTAATATATGAACAATTTTTTTATAACATGGAGATGTTGTAAAATAATCCTAGTAATATTTAAAGTATGTGTGACATATTTTAAATGACTTTTGACACATGAGAGATGCATATAAATTAATATAGAATATTAATTTATATGTTGGCATTTTAATGTATGGGATTGTGGACTTAATTAAATATTAATATGATTAGTATGTTTAAGCCCAAAGCCCAAATATATGCTGGGGAGAATTGATTAGTGATGGCATGATTTAAGGAATATTTAAATATGTCATTAAATCTAATCAATCTCATTAAAGAGGAAAGAAATTTCTGGACAGATTTTTTAGATAAATTTGAACTGGAATTTGAAAGGGCAAATCCTAACCATTCTGGATGTATGACCTATGTAATCTGTATCCCTTGGAGTCTAGAATCCAATGGTGAAGATTTCAAGTCGTTTGGAGTTACCTATAAAGAGATATAAGAGTTTTAGTACTGAAAGGTCAAAATTCTGGGAATTATATCTTGACCGAAATTTGCTCTTTTCTTCTCTCTCCCATTTTTTCTCTCATGAGTTGAGATCTAGAAATCCTCTAAGAAGTTTTTAGAAATTAACAAGAGGGTTAAACTAGGATTAAGGTTCTACTTGTTAATCTCTTACTAGCCTTAGAGATACAAGTATTTCTTTAATCTTTCGGTGGATACCTAAGGAGGCTCGTCATTTGAAGGGCTAAGCACAACCACCACTGAAAGAGAAAGGGAATAAGAAGTTGCTAAGCAAGACAACTCTTCTTGATTTGATTTGGAGATCAAATCCAAGGTATTATGTTATTCCCTTATTGATTAGGCTAATGAAGATTGTTTTTTGCATTTATAATAACTAGATCGTTTATTTTGAGTTGAATAAATTTTTTGTTTTATTCCTTGCTATCTAAGCATCAAAACTTTCAACGTCAGCCCCGACTCGCAAGCCATGTCCCTCCGTACCGGTGACATCATCTCATATGTACCGGTGACATCATCTTTTTGTGTCTGTATCAAATTTGAAACCTTCTTCAAGTATTTCAAAAAGAATGATTTGAATGTAACAAAAGACATGGATTATTTAGAGATTACCTGATCCAAAATAATCTGGCTCTTGGGCCATTGGACAAATGTCGTCCGGGCATCATCAAGTATAAACATTTCGTCGGTAGGAACAGGAAGAGGTATGCACCCCCATCCCTCCATGACTAAGTCAATCAGAATGCATGCATGGTCGGGCCTTAGCTGAGCATGGTGTACACTTGGGGCTCCTGGATGTACAACGCCCTTAGCAACGGTCAGAGGATAGATTATTCAAATCGTCTAAGGCCCAAGTCCTAGATGCTTGACTACTTTGCTGAATTCCCGGCGAAATGAGAGGTGGTTGCTCGGATGGCTGCGTATGAGATGTAATTTGGTTCAACAACCTTGATTCCATCTCAGCCAGCTTTGCATTGTACTCTTTGCTGACCTCCGCGCATATCTGCGCAACTATCTCATCTTTGTTAACTTTGGCACGAGATTTTCTTCGAGGTTTTGGTCCCTCCACTCGGAACACCTCCTTCCAGTCCCTGTAGCCTCTACACCCCTTACTCGACCCGTGTGTTCTAGATTCTCGAGCGCTGCGGCCAATGAATCATTTTGTCTTTCGACCCTCCGGGCACCCGAATTGACCTCCTCCTCCACCTCCAACTGTTACTAGAAAAATTAGTTATAGCAAAAGACCAAGTGATGTATATTCAGAGTTATAATTTTATTTGAATGACACAAAGTTATAACAAATGACTCTTACCATTCTTTGAGCCACGGGTTGCAATTTCTCTGGGAGTACTATCTTCCCATCAGCGATTAACTCGGATCTACCCATGAACCAATCTTCGCCCCTATGCTTTTGGATCATAACCACGGGTGAGTCAGGATCTTTGTTTTGCTCCAGTATTTTCCTCCATTCTTCCAACTTACCCTCGTAACCACCTGACCCTAAATAGTGCGGATACTTGTTCCAGACAACGATCCTCCTGCCTTCATCACTTTTTTTCTTCACATGTGTAAGAAAATCAATTAGGTTTAGAAAGATAAGTACAGATCGAGAAAGAACAAAAACTAATTTGGCTAAAGTTATATACCTTGAACCCTTCCGTGGACTTCAAAGCTTGATACTCCTCTCACACCTCTTGTTTCAGCCAATGATAGTATCCTACCGGATTTCTCCCTTTCTCCATGAAATCCGTCTTCAACGTGCTCTTGAATTGCTTCCAACCTTCATTCATTATCCTCAAAGTCTTTTTCTTTGGGATGTCATCCTTGATGTTCCACTGAGCCTAATTGACACCAAAACTACTGCATTTAAGTTCATGTACAACAATGAAAATAAAGCAAAGAGTTGTTAGGTACTTTACCTTCACCATGTTCCACTAGTCGTTCTTATCCTCTTTATCAAACTGATCCCATCTCTCTACAAGGATACTTGCCTTTTGCTTCACCAAATTGCAACACCAATTTGAGTACGTCATCCAGTTTGGACCCTGCGCACGCCCGTCTTCCGTGAACCAGATTTCCAACTGCTTCTTCTCGGACGTGCTTGTGCACATTGTCGGACCTCTTTTCCTTCTTTCTGATGGGGCAGTAGCTTGCTGCTCCTCTTCTGCCATCATATCTACGTGCTCACCCTCAACCGACATGGTTCTGTCATAAAAAGAAATATTATTTAAACACCAAACAGGTACTAGCATATTTCATTAAGGAAAGTATGGTACCAGCACCCTTTTGTCACCCTTTTGCAAATGGAAAGAATTAGTTTCTTCATATATGCATATTAAGTTATGGAATAAAAATAAAGTAATTGACCTATGTGAAAAATGGTGAGAAACAGAGAAATAAAATGCAAAATAAACACCACAGTTAAATGGAGGACTTCAAAACACACATAATGGACATTAGTTTCATATTTTTCTGATTTTAATTCGATTTTATATAAATTTCCAAAGTTCAGCCTCTCAAAACGAAAATTCTGCACCTTTAAATAGCAGATCTTATCATTTAAAAAGGTAAACTTTAAAAAATCATATAAAATTGAAACAAAATTAGAAAAATATGAAATTTGTGTCCATTTTGTGTGTTTTGGAGTCCTCTGTCTGTTGGTCAAGTTATAATCTTGTTTTGGTCCCGGCATTGATCTGCACTGATTAATTTACCAGCAGAGGTCATTTTCCAAATATCATCAAAGGCATAAATAATTACTCACAGCCCCCCTAGATTTAATTTATTCACATTCCGATCCCTGTCAGTTCAAGGTTGGTAAAAACAAGGTGAGGCATAGCAAGGCAGCACATCAGAGCAAAAAAATCATCACAAGGCCGGCATCATACAATCAACACATCAAAATAAGCAAAATAAAAATAAAAATCAGTACCAGTACAGCAAGGCAGCACAAAAGGCGGTGACAGAGGCGGCGACAATGTGAACAGCAAGGCAGCACAGGAAACCAACACAGCACAGAGGCGGTGACAGAGGCGGCGGAGAGGAAGGGTGACAGAGGCGGCGTAGAGAGAAGGATTTTGAAAGAGAAGGCTTTGAAAGAGAAGGCTTTGAAGTGGCGCGTTTTCAGAAAAATTTGGAAGAGAAGGCTTTTGAAAAACATTCTACACCGCTTTCTACACGGATCTTTAACTAAAAGGCCGTGTACAATAACTATTTATACATAGACATTTAACTAAAAGGCCGTGTACAATTACCTTTTCTACATGGTTTTTTATTTTAATATCCGTGTACGATTACTTTTTCTACACAGTTTTCCATTTAATATCCGTGTACGATAACTTTTTCTACACGGACATTTAATTTAATATCCGTGTAGCTCGCTTCTTTCTACACGATTTGTAGTTAATAAATTCGTGTACAATAATTCTTTCTACACGTATGATTAACTAAAAGGCCATGTAGAAATATTTAAAAATATTAAATTGAGTTTTTTTTAATTTATTTTTATTATAAATTGCATTTAATATTTAAATCGCATTTTTTATTACATCTAATATTATACACTAGTGGAAAAACTGGAATCAGGATCAGCCTAATAGTATCGGTTATATGAAACAACCGATTCTAATATCTATCTGGATCGGTTTTGTTAAGAAAACCGATCCTAAAAACTATTCGGATCGGGTTTTATGGTTAACCGATCCTAATTTATGAACAATTAGAATTGGTTTTTTATTAGAACCGATCCTGATACTATCAGGATCGGTTTTTACAAACAACCGATCCTAATGGAACACATATTAGGATCAGTTGTTTGTAAAAACCGATCCTGATAGTATCAGGATCGGTTCTAACAAACAACCGATTCTAATTTCTTTTTTTAATTTTGGCTCCGCAAAAAAAAAGTATCAGGATCGGTTGTTTCCAATATTAAAAAAAAAGTTATCAGGATCGGTTGTTTCCAAACAACCGATCCTGATTCTTTTTTTTTTCAGAACCAACATTAAAAAAAAAAGTTATCAGGATCGGTTTTTTCAAAACAACCGATCCTGATTTTTTTTTTTTTCAGAACCAACATTAAAAAAAAAAGTTATCAGGATCGGTTTTTCAAAACAACCGATCCTGATTTTTTTTTTCAGAACCAACATTAAAAAAAAAAGTTATCAGGATCGGTTTTTTCAAAACAACCGATCCTGATTTTTTTTTCAGAACCAACATTAAAAAATATATATATATCAGGATCGGTTTTTCAAAACAACCGATCCTGATTTTTTTGTTTTTTCAGAACCAACATTAAAAAAAAAAAAGTTATCAAGATCGGTTTTTCAAAACAACCGATCCTGATTTTTTTTTTTTCAGAACCAACATTATAAAAAAAAAAAGTTATCAGGATCGGTTTTTTCGAAACAACCGATCCTGATTTTTTTTCTTTTCAGAACCAACATTAAAAAAAAAAGAAAAAAAAAGTTATCAGGATCAGTTTTTTTGAAATAACCGATCCTAATGCTAATTTCTCTGTTTCGCGCCTTTGTACTTACAAAAATTTTAGGACTCAATACTAATAGGATCGGTTCAATAAATAACCGATCCTAAAAATAATCAGGATCGTTTATTTCGAAATAACCGATTCTAAAAACAATCTGGATCGGTTATTTCGAAATAACCGATCCTGATAACTCCTGCTTAGTTCTTATTTTCATTTTGCGCCTCTCATTTTCAACTTAGCGTCTTTCTCTCTCTCTGTGTCTCCGTCTCTCCCTCTCAAATCCTCAGACCTCCGTGTCTCTCCTCTCTCTGTCTCCGTCTCGTCTCTCCCTCTCCTCCGTGTCTCTCTCTGTCTCCGTCTCTCCCTCTCAAAACCGAGCCTCTCGAACCTCCGGCTCAATTGTGTCAATTTTTAATTTTTTTTATTATTTCAAAAATTAATTAATGGTGTTTGTATATTATTTTTCAGTCTTGAGGATATCTCGCTCAAGTTACTTAATCATCCAGCCGATCAACTATCACGGTATTAGCTTTATCTAATTTTCTCATTATTATACTTTTAAAACACATTTTTTTTTGTATTTTCAATTTATTTATTTATCTTTTTTCATTTGAGCAAGGCTTTTTGAAACTATCTTTTTATTTATCTTAATCATCCGGCCGATCAACTATCTTTTTTCATTTGTATTTTCAATTTTATTTTGCTATTGCACCAAATTTCTTCAACTATTGTACTTCTTTTTTGTGTTTCATGAATTTTATTTTGTGTTCTTAATTGGTTTTGAGCTCCAATAAATCAATGGTAAATAAAAAAAAAAAATTATGCTGGCCAGCAAATATATATGGAAGCTGGCCAAATAATTTTTTTTTTTTTTTAGATCCAATATAACATCAGGATCGGTTGTTTCAAAAAAACTGATCCTGATTCTTTTTTTTTTTTTTTTCAGAACCAACATTAAAAAAAAAGTATCAGGATCGGTTATTTCAAAACAACCGATCCTGATTTTTTTTTTCAGAACCAACATTAAAAAAAAAAAGGTATCAGGATCGGTTTTTTCAAACAACCGATCCTGATAGTAACTATCAGGGTCGGTTGTTTCAGACAACCTGATCCTGATAGTATAACATCAGGATCGGTTGTTTGAAACAACCGATCCAGATTATTGTAAGTATCAGTATCGCCTTCATCAGGATCGGTTGTATTCTGATACTAATATGCATATATAACCGATCCTGATTCCATATTTTCCACTAGTGATAAACTGATAATAAATTGCATTTAATATTTAAATTACCATAACTAATATTTAAACTTCCTTATTATTTATAATTTACAATAACTAATACTAAAAACTTCTTTTAAACTAGAATTTTTAGATGTGTATTTATATGTGTATTGAACTAGAAATTCTATTACACATTGGCTTTTTTAAAGAGTTGTTTCAAAAATTTGTTTCTAAAAAAGAAATATTAAAAGTTTCAATTTTAAACAAAATAAATATTACACATTGGCTTTTTTTTTCTTTTTCTCTTTTTTTCTCCTTTTGAACAGTACCTTCGGCCCATAAACCTTCATTGTGGTCAGATCGCATGTAGTTTGCTTCGTTATTTTCTTCAATTGTTGCTACCTCAGTTTGCATGTCGGTACAAAATAGAGGTATTTCGTCGAATTGGTCATACTCTTCTTCGTCGACGACATTTTCTACCCCAACAATCCTTTTTTTAATAAGATAGGACGACGCTCCACCTATCATCACTCGGGTCAGTGGCATAAAAGACTTGGGTGGCTTGCTTGGTGAGTATAAATAGATCATCAACATACCCGACTTTGTTAAAATCAACGAGTGTGAACCCGTTGTTATCAACTTTAACACCCCGGTCTTCGACCCATTGACACCGAAACAAGAGAATGCTCAGGTGAGGATTGTAAACGAGCTCCCAAATTTCTTCAATAACGTCATAATATGACTTTGATGCTATTACAACCCGGCCATCTCCGGATCTACTGAATTCTTGAGACGTCGCCACCAACGTCACCCCACTATTTTGCATCGTGCTCTTATCACTTTGGAACTTAGTGTAAAAAGTATATCCATTAATTTCGTATCATTGGAATGTTCTAACAACAATTTGGGGTCCTTCGCCCAGCAGTCTAATAATTTCAGGTACGGGGTGTGACTTCACTCTTTCTTTCAGCCATCCAATAAAAGAACGATTATGCTCGTTAGTAAGCCATTTCTGACTTCTCGTGTAGTTTTGTTGTTGAAGGATTGTCATGTGCTCATCTATATAAGGAGCAATATCTGTCATGTGCTGTAGTATAATAAAATGTGTCTTTTGTAGTTCATTTATATTAGCAACTATGGCTCTCAACCCAATTGTCCCGACTCCTTAAAGCCTTCTCTCGTATCGAGATTTTGGAACGCCAATAGGATCCACACCGGCCATGTAGTTGGTGCAAAAATCAATCACCTCTTCTGTGGAATATCCTTCTATAATACTACCTTCGGGAAATGTCGGTTCCTTACGTATTTTTTCAAGATGCCCATGTATTTCTCGAATGGATACATATACCGCATGAACACGAGACCACAAATCTTAATTTCTCTCACAAGATGAACAACAAGGTGAACCATAACATCGAAAAAAGATGGCGGAAAATACATCTCAAGTTGGCAAAGAGTAACGACGACCTCCTTTTGCAAAGAGTCCAAATTTAAAGGGTCTATCACTTTGGAATTGATTGCATTGAAGAAAAAACAAAGCTTCGTAATGGTTTGCTGAATGTGCTTTGGTAAAATTTCCCGAATTGCAACAGGAAGCATATGTGTCAGTAAAACATGACAGTCGTGGGATTTCAGACTGTTACACCAAAAGGTATAGTACAAAGTTTCAGTACAGTAAACTGTCTTTTTAACCTTCAATACACTTTTCAGTTCAGACTGCAAGTATACAATCCTATCGAGTAGTATAAATTCGGGTATCGATCACAGGGACGGTTCAAGTCTTAACTAGAGTTCTACCTAAATTAAATAAAGACTAGAAGTTCAAAAATGTTGTTTTGGTGTTTAAGGTTCCTAACAGTTCAGCAACAGTAATTAAGTGCAAGAAAGTAAATTAACTTTGTTTAAATCAATAATAAAAGGTGTTTCCAGGGTTATGACTTCATCTAAGTTTTGCCTCGAGGTACTCGGTCCGTGTAGTGTCCTACACGGGCGGTGTCCAGTGTACATGGGCCGGGTACTATCGTACACGGTCCATGTGGCCCTCGAGCGAATGCAACAGTTATTGTTTTTTTGTGTTGTTCCTTTGTGTAGGGTTCTACTGACCAGACCTAATGTTTCTAAACCTCAACTGTCGTCTGTTGGTTCATTAACTTGGTATGGAATTGCAATATGTGCCCTCGTCGGGTTCTAGACCTCAACTGTCGTATGTTGGTCTGAATTACCTAGTTGCTTGTTTGGTATACTAAAGGTAACCTCATTCCGTCGATATGAGGAAATGTTCACCTGTCGGCTACTACTTGGTTTCACATTTCCGATCACTAATCCTACCTCATGTACTTAGTTTGGTTGAGAGATCATAAGGGCCAAAGTACCTTTTAAATGTGCGCAATCATCTAGTGGTAAACCAATAAAAATCAAACAACTTAAACTAAGCAATTAAAATCAAGCACAATCAAGTAAACACAAATTTCAACAAAAAAAATCCAATAACTAACATGCAAAACAAAACATTCGATTACATCACAACCCTAGAAACTAAAGAGTCTACTCAAACATGGTTCTAAAACAGATAAAAGAAATTATAAAAGAAATAGCCATGACAAAACCCGAAGAACAAAGAAGATCCGTCGAAAACTCGCGTCTTTCGCTTCTCAACCTCGTCTCCAAGCTTAGCCGCCAAGACCAAACCTACAATTCGCTCTTCTGTTCCAGAATGACCTCTCTGGTGCAAGAAATCCCGCTTATAAGTTTTTCTGGCAGACCTTCCTTCAATTAGCCTTGTTTCCAAATTCTGAATCTGTTTCTGAAAATGCTTGACAGGCCCGTGTGAAATGCTACACGGACCGTGTGCCTGTGTTTCTTCTGTGGTCGAGTCAGCGTTATCTGTGGTCGTGTCATCGGTCGAGTCGAGGTTGACACGGTCCGCATGAGGTGGTACACGGACCGTGTAGAGACTTCTAAATTCCAAATTCCTCCTCGATTTTGCCCGATTTCTGCAGAATAAGAATAAACTTGCGGCAGTACCACATTATATATATATATTCAATGAATTATAACCGAATTAATAGATTTAAACACAGGTTTCGGGACAAATTTAAGGTCAAAATATAGATATGAATGCGAGATATCACAGACCAAGCAATTTCAGGTCCTTCATCGACACCAGCTTCTTAATATTCGAAGAATATCCTGATGGGATTTTAATACTATGAAGGCATTCACAAAAGCTTGTTTTCTCTTTCTTCGACATTGTGCATATTGCGGGGGTAGGTATGTGCGCTTCCATTTCTTCTGTGGTGCAAGCTCGGGTCATATTCCCATTTCTACTATGTCTTTCCGAACTTTAATACCATCTTTAGTCTTCCCCTTAATGTTTAATAATAAACCAATCAAACTGTCGCAGACATTTTTTTCAACATGCATGACATCTATGCAAATGTCTCACTTCTAAATATTCTCAGTATGTTAGCTTCCAAAATATGGATCTCTTTTTCCAAATATTTTTCGGTGGTGCTTCGGCACATTTTCCGAAAACAACATCAAGGTTTTTAACCCGCTTGAAGACACCCTTTCCGTCTAATGGACGACGGGCCACTCCAAACTCGATTTTCCCATTGAATGCCTTTTTCTTCTAACGGTATGGGTGATTAACAGGAAAAAACCTACGATGTCCCATGAAAACATTCTTTTGACAATTTTTCAACCTCAGCACCTGCGTGTCATCTTCATAGATAAGGCACGCTTTTGCTCATTTAGTACTGTAACCCGATAAATTCCCGCAAGAAGGGAAATCATTTACTGTGCAAAACACCATGGCCCGCAGTTGAAAGACCTCTTTGCTGTACGCATCCCACACCGGGACGCCATCACGCCATAATTTTTGGAGGTCCTTAATTAATGGTACGAGATATACATCTATGTCATTTTCGGGTTGTCTGGGTCCTTGGATTAGTAATGACATCATTATATATATGCGTTTCATGCACAACCAAGGAGGAAAATTGTAGATGGATAAAAGAACTGGCCAAGTACTGTGTCGACTGCTCAAGCTTCCAAATGGACTCATTCCATCTGTGCTCACCACAATCCTAAGGTTTCTCATTTCGGAACCAAATTCTTTGAATATCAATGTTTCTCCATTGAGGAGAATCGGCCGGGTGCCTTAGTTTACCGTCATTTTTGCGCTCTTCTTCATGTCAATGCAATAATTTCGCATATTTGGGATTCGCAAACAACCGTTTGAATCTCGGTATTATCGGCAAATACCACAACACCTTAGCCGGAGGCCGGCCCATTTTACCTCGTTACAATCATCAGTGTCCTGGTCCTTAGGTTTATACCATGAAACACCGCATTTAGGACAAACATGCATGGCCTCGTACTCGTTACGATACAATACACAGTCATTCGGACATGCATGTATTCTTTCGATCTTTAACCCCATTGGACATATCAACTTCTTCGCCTGATATATTGTATCGGGTAACTCGTTGTTATCTGGGAGCATTTCTCGTAAAAGCTGTAATAAGGACGTGAAACTCTTATCGCTCCAACCATTGTCTGCTTTTAAGTTTAATAATTTCAACACAGCTGACAGTTTCATAAATTTGGTACACTTGGGATACAACTGCTTTTTGTATTCATTAGACAAAATTTTGAAATTTATCATAATTTTTATCACTAAATTCATCTTCCACATCACGTAACATTTTCTCCAGATTTTCAGTAAACTCGTGTTCTACATTTTCATCAAAATTCATCTCCAGCTCATCATCGTCGTTTCCGGGTTCAACTTATCAATTTTTTTGACATTCTCATAATCCTCGTTCCAATTAAGTTCAAAATTATCAGAAATTTCTACATTCTCATCATTCAATTCACAATAATTAAAATCTTTATTGGTACTACTACTTTCCCCAAATTTCTTACCATGCATGATCCAACATGTATATCTTTTCTTAAATACCTAACAAATCAAATGAGCTCTAATTTCTTCGGAGTCTCCAAATCTTAAATTTTTTTTACAATCTTTACAAGGACACAAAATGTCTTCTTCTTTTTTCTTCACCCTGTACCTCTCAGCAAATTTTATATACTCATCAACACGAACCAAATATTCTTCACTGTCACGTCGCAATTCATACATCCAACTTCGATCCATCTATAAATTAAATTAAAAAAATGATTTGATCAATTAATCATGCATGGTCAATATATAAATTGTACCAAATTTTGGGCTTACAAAGAGTCGATTTACAATCCTAACCCACTCTTTGAATATTATGTCCCATATGTGAACACATATTAGCAAGATTTAATTAGTATTTGAGAAAAATTTGGCAGCATTTCCCCTTAACTCCCCAAGTATGCGTACGAACCACATACTCGTAGGAGCAATAAGGAAAAATACTGTCGAACTTTCCTTAAATACTAATTAAATCCCGTTAATATGTGTTCACATCCTAAATGAGACACAATATTCAAATAGCAGTCCCAAAACGGGGACTATCCAAAATTAATCCCTATTGGATTAATTTTGAACGGGCATGGACCTAAAAGCATCTATAGGTCGGTTATTGCACCACAATACACTAATTATTTACATTATCTAATTAAGAAATAAAGCATGCATGAAATGACCTAAATAAGCAATAATAATTAACAGAAAATTAGAGGAAGAAAGGATTTAAATATATATACTAACCTTAGAAAGATGGAGAGGAGAAAATACAAACTTCAAAGATCTCAGATCCTAGCTGCTGGCCTTAATTCGCAGAAATCAGAAAAATTAAAGCTCAATACAGAGAGACAGTGGCATAAAAGACTTGATCAAAACGCGCGGCGCTGGAAGGAGAAGGCCTTTTATACTAATTAAAACCTACACAGCCTTTTATACACGGATTTATACTTATTAATCCGTGTAACTCTCCAAATAATCATACACGGCTATTTATAATAAAATCTGTGTACATTTCTACCATTTCTACATGAATATATTATCAAAAATCCGTGTATATATTCCTACACAGATATTTAACAAAAATCCGTGTACCTCTCTCAATTTTTTCCACACGATCTTCTTTCCACACAGATTTTTGATCCCTAATAAACCATGTAGCTCTCTCAAACAATTCTACACTGATTTTTAACTAAATGTCCATGTATAATTTCCACTGATTTTTTGGGCTTTCAAAAAATCATATTTGGTACACGGTTTTAATATAAAATTGGGAAAACCGTGTACAATGTGCAGTGTAGAATTACCATTTCTGTAGTAGTGATGCCACCTTCACACCGTCACACAACCTTAGCAAGCAGAGAATCATTTGGTCAAGCAGTAAATGCTTCCCAACCACCCAAAACCCACATAGCCACCCTACACAGCATTGAAAAAACAGAGTCAGAAAACAAGACGGCGCATCCCAAAACCCATCAGATATTAGGAAGCAACAAGGAGGGAGTACCATATGGTTTCAATGCCCCTGGCGATAGCAGTTTTGCACCTATCAGAGAGGAAGAGTGGAAGACAGTGCAAAGGACGAAGAACAAGCAACATCCATCTTTAGGAAATTTCAATCACCCCATTCTTCTCCAGAAAATCCAAGCTCTAAAAGAACAAGGTAAGTGCTTTAAATGTACAGAGTAGGGGCATTTACAAGCAGCTTGCAGGAACACAATGAAATGCTTTAAATGTCAAGGATTTGGACACAAATCTACGAGGTGCAACCTCAAGTCTGAAAAGCATACAAGTAACACCATAGTCCCAGTGAAGGCTCACAACAGTAACATTCCCAAAGAGAAAAACCAAGAACGTTGCTAAAATCTTAACACAGAGGAAGAAATGGAGAACTGGCAAATCATGCCCATGCTCTCCCCAGCGAGGCTACCTTCAGTTCGCCACGAATTGAGATGGGCTTACATCCCAAACAGGGAAGGTTTTCACCCATCCAACGAGGTGCTCGAACGGGCTACCGTGATCCCAACTGCAGTGAGCGCAACTTACCCGATTGCCTAGCCACAACCCTCGCAGCACAACTACACCGCCACCCACAAGACTTCAAAATAGGGAAGCTAGACCAGACCACCGGCCACTTTATGGTTATATTCCCAACCGTGGAATTGCGCAACCATGCAGTGCATGTCGGGGTCTTCGCGATGGACTACAACTCACACGTCCAACTAGCGGCATGGAAACCAAGCTTGGGTATGACTTACGACCTTATCGCCTACAAGGCGAGACTCAAGCTAACCGCAGTCCCTATGAACAACTGGAATGTTGAAGATCTGGACCAACTCTTAGCCGGCATCGGCCACGTGCTTAAACTAGCACCGGTCTTCGTCAATGAGAACTTTGACACGGTCAGAGTGTTAATAGACTGCCACAACCCAGCTAACATCCCACCTACACTCTTGCTGACCACCAACCCCTTCTCAACCACAGTGTTTATCGATTTTGAAGGGTGGTTACACTCACCAGTAGCTCAGTTCCTGCCGCCGGGTGGTGATGGGCCGCGACTACAAAGAAACAACGGACGACATGAACCTCCGAGTCTAGAACGATTCTCCCCGGATTCAGAAGATTACTCCAAATCGATCACTGACGTGTACCGGCAGGGGGCTGACTCGACTTATTCTCGGCGTAACAGACCGCTACAGGTGACGCCGGTACAGCGAAGGCCAGTTGGTCTCCTAAATTCAAACACCAAAATGGAGACTACGATGCAGACAAAAACTGGAGACAACACTGGAGACAGCAGTGGTAAAGACAAAATGAAACTGAGAATGGAAACTTTCGGTTCCAGCGCAGGAAAGCTAAACCTGCGACATACAAAGGTGGCGACAGCTGTAATTTTCAAGAAAACCTGGGAAAGCGTGTCAATGTATGCACAGTTCGGATCTGGAGAGGGAACCAACATTAATTGGAAAATATCACTAAACAGCCCAATACCCTTCTTCCTTTTTCCTGCTGGAGAGAGTTCGGCCCAAAAGTTGTTTTAAATTCCAACACTACTCAAATCATTTCCTCCAGCCCAAAGGAAATTGCAATAGAGTTGGCCCAACAGTCAATATTGGGTATAGCTACAGTAGCTGTTATTGGGTCAGATCTTAAACCCGTTAGCGGTAGATGACCTGCAATGGAGATGGAATGAATTGGGGATGTACACGGTTAAAGGAGCCTATCGTGCACTCAAAAATTTTCCAAGGATACACAACGGGGCTCATAGAATCTGGAGATTGCATGTCCCACCCAGGATAAAGGTTTTCGGGTGGTTGATGCTATTGAACATATTGCTTACAATTGACAACTTAAATAAGCGGGGCTGGCCTTTGGTAAACAGATGTGTTTTATGCAAAATTCAGAGCGAATCAGTGAAGCACATGTTAGATGAGTGCTCTTTCTCTCGAACGGTATACTACGAATTGCTCACTAGTCTTCCGGACAGGATGCCACCCCTTAGCCCCGACATCACCCCAACACAAATGCTGACATGCCCAAAAATATCGAAGGCTAAAAAAAGGAACACTATTGATAGCCCAGTTTTGCATTTGGCGTGAACGCTGTGCTAGAACGTTTACGGAAGCAAGTAAGGATGCTAAGGAAATTCATCAAGAAGTTTTATGGAAACTACAATTCGTCTTAGAAGGATCAGCAATCATTGGCGATAGATCACCATACACTAACACAACACAGTAAATTTTTCATTTATGTTCTTTAGGTTCTTCAGCTTTTTATTAGTTAGTCTGCACATCTTTTTTTCAGTTTTTATTTCAGTTTTTTTCATGCTTTTCTTTCACCTTTATATCACTCGATATGTTTTGAGTGTTTTATTACTTTTTCTCGTGTAGTTACACAATTTGTAACAGAACATTTAATTTCAATTAAATATGGGCTCGATCTCTATTTTTAATAAAAAAAAAAACTGTTTCTATACGGGATTGGGATTACTTCGAATTATTATGTACTTGCGTGGTATCATATATACAAGTGGTATGGTATCCAATAGCTGTATGCACTGCCCGTGAGGTTTTTGTTACATGTATGTATATATAGAGGTTGGCTAATATTAAAACGTTTGTTCCAGAGCTATGGTGCGACCAATTGATTTTCTAATGTTCAAAGTCTAAACAATTGATCTAAATCATTAGATGTGATATTTATATTAAAATGTACTTGGAGACCAAATTTTACATTTTCTGAAATTTATTTAATATTTATTAAGCCAGTTTTAAAATAATTGATTTTAATAAACAGTTAAAATTTTTAAATCATTGAAAATAACTGTTTTAAAACTGACTTAATAAATAGTGAAAAATTTCCAAAAATGTAAAATTTGGTCTCCAAACACATTTTAATATAGATTGAATGTTGAACAGTTTGAATTAACTATTTGAAATTTGAAAATGTAAAAACCGAAACGTTTGTTCCATGGCCTAGGAACAAACGTTTGTTTGCTATTTTGTTACATGTTGGCAATTAAAAAGGGATAAGAATAATTAATTTAAATCGTGATAATTAATAATTACCTTAATATGTCACCACCATTGTCAGTCACAGATAGCACAAACCCAGTCAAAGGGCGCCCTATCATATTCACCATAAGAAGTCATTGCAAATGCACTTGACAAATTACACTTAAAATAAAAAATTCTGGAAATCAATAAGCACCAAAACTGTGAACATTAATTGTAGTCCAAACAAAGTTTATGAGTCTCTAAATAATCATATATATTAAATACAAGATATATAGTTTATGAGTCTCTTAAAAAGGATTCAACAAACCACTCGATTTATCTGGTAGGAAGTAATACATATATAGTTTCGGTTTTGGTTCTCAAATAAAATTCCGGAAGGGAATTAGCTAGAAATTAATTAGGTGACTTAAAGCATGAAAGCATCAAGCGCTTAGAATTTAGGATAGGAGGATGTTCTAATTTGTTTTTGTGCATAGAAGCATCTGCCTTAATTATCGTATGTAGTTGTTTTAGAGCAGTTATATATCACCCTAAAAAGGGAACAAACGGCCAACCAAATTTTGTTTTGCACTTCCCTGAATAGTGAATAGGCGCCGTGCTTCTCTCCTCTCCATTCCCTCCTTTCTTCTCCTAAATTCCAAATTTTCGATTTTCATTGTTCCAACCAACTTAATTTTCTTTTCTCCCTTTTATTTTTCTCCAACGCGATCGACTGATCGAGTATATACATTAATTACAATATATTTATGCACGTACATAGCTAACTGCCTAGCCACTAGCCAATTAATCGATCGGAGAATAGAATTAGCTAGATTATTGAAGGCGAGGAAAGAGATGAGATTGAGCAGCAATCCCATCCCATGTAGGAGCTATAGACTATAGTTAGCGGGCATGAGATTGTGCAGGTGCATTTGTATTAGTTACCAATCAATTAGTGTGAGAGAGAGAGATGATGAGAAGGCAGGTGCGGTCGATGGTTCTCGTCCTGACCGCAGCCGCAATCCTGAGCTTAGGTGGATGGCCAGTCGGCCAGTGCCAGGCTGAGGCTCAGACTGACGACGACGACGATTATGACTGGCGAGCCAAGACGGCATCGAATCCTCTGGTGGCGAGCTTGTTCTACGGCAAGATAAGAAATATGACTCGCAGTTTCTCCCATGACACGGGCCAGCAACTGGACTATTGCATCAAGGATTCGTCAGTTCCTGTTCCTGTTCCTGTTCCTCTCCTTTTTTTCTTTATTTCCCTAATTAATTCTTGAATGAATGATGAATTACTCTATTTTCCTAATTGATATGGACAGGGATAAGGACTGGAACGAGGCCTTCAATTTCTCTTCCGATTTGACATTTGTGACCAGTTGCATGAAGGAAACAAACGGTACTTATGATTCCTTGCTTTTCTCTGCATGCATGTATATCTTCAATTCGTCAAGCTCAAGCACATGATGTGCAAAATACTTTAGATTCTCTTACTCAACTAAACTCAACAGGAGATCTGGGGCAGCGCGTCTGCACAGCGGCAGAGATGAAGTTCTATTTCAACAGCTTCTATGAGCAAGAAAACTACTTGAAGCCGAACCTTAACTGCAACCTCACGTCGTGGGTGTCGGGTTGCGAGCCCGGTTGGGGATGCAGCTCTGGGAACCAGAAGATCAATCTGCAGGATTCAAAGACTATTCCCTTACGCACTCTTGATTGCCGTCCCTGCTGTGCTGGCTTTTTCTGCCCCCACGGCCTCACTTGCATGATTCGTAAGTTTTATACATGCACCAACATGCATCTGCACATGCATACAAGATATATAATATCTATCTAACTCTTTTTCTTGTAAAATTGTTTGCATGCACGAAGCCTGCCCTCTCGGCTCATACTGCCCCAAGTCCACCCTAAACAAAACCACTGGCATCTGTGACCCGTAAGTACCACTCCATTTTTTTCATTACTTGCTCTAACTGCAACTATGAACTCAACAATTAAAGCCTCCAAGGAGAAGGGATATAATCGGCATCTTTATTATTAGGTAGTTTCTAGGGGATGTCATGTCTTGTCTTATAGAGCACTTGAGAGTAGGTCCGATGCCCATCGGACCTACTTTGGTTCGATGGATTTAATCATCGTCAATTTGCTTTAAGATCAAACCCTAAAAAAAAAAAATTTGCTTTAAGATCCTTGTAGAACGCTTTAAACTTCATGCGTGTCTGTTTTAATTTTCGTGCGCACAAATCTTAAATTAGATCGGACGGTCATCATGCTCGTTGAACCTAAAAGTAAGTCCGATGGGCATCGGACCTACTCTATTCTCCTTATAGAGATATATTGAATAGTGTTTCTTATTAACTTTGCAGGGGAATACAAGATGTTCTGAAATGTTTTGCAATATCCTTAGCTACAATTTTTTTTTTTTTTTTGCAATATATTTGTTTTTCATATTTTAATTAGTCCTTCAAATGATAGATGGCATGACATACACATACATGTGTGTGCATAAATTACAGGTATAACTACCAACTGTCTCCTGGGAGACCTAATCATACATGCGGCTCTGCTGATGCGTGGGCTGATGTGGTCACAACCGGGCACATATTTTGTCCCGCGGGATATTACTGTCCCAGTACAATTAAGAAGATCTCTTGCAGTAGTGGGTACTTCATTTTTTCTCTTAATTTTAATTTGTCCCTTCATTTGTCTTTTTAACTATGTCCATTTCCTTTCTTGGTGGAAATCTATGTAGTAACACTGATAATAAAAGAGAAATTTAGATATATACCTATCATAACTTTTTTAATTAGATATTTCTCCATCAAAACCTCAAAATTAGCTATTTTCCCATCTAATATAACCCGAGATTTTTATTAATATCCAAAGTATTACAAATTAATAATTACACCCATTAACGTTGGGAATTTATAAAAATATCCATACCGGCCATAAAATGTACGGTACTAAATTTTTTTTTTAGAGATACTATGAATAGCAAGAAGCTGAAATCTAACACTAAAAATTCAATTTTTTTAAAATATTTGTTAGATTACTTTTTTTTATATATAATTAGCATTTTATACTAAAATACGCTAAATTACTTGAAATTATGTTCAATTACGCTGAATTACACAAAATTACTCTAAATTACGCTAAATTATGTTAAATTATGCTAAAATATGGTAAATTACTCTAAATTACATATGAATAGGGATGATATTTTAACTGAGAAGGCGAAAAACGACGACGAAACTTCAAACGGCCATAAAACGACGCTCGAGTGTCCGGTTTCAGCAAATGACCACTTTTTGGAAGTGAAAATACGCATGCGTCAATGCCCGCTTTGTCAAAGTTCAAAATTTAGAATTGCCAAAAAACAAAGGGAAGAGTCTCAAAACTTGAGTTGAAGTTTCCGATTAAGATTTTCATTTCTATTATTCAATCTAAGTAGCTCAGTAAATTAGTTACATAATGAACTTGTAGAATACCAATTTTTATTATTTTTGAAATTTTTTTACTATTTTTATGATTTATGCAAGATGGCACAAAATCGGCCTAATATAGCGTAATTTAGTGTAATTTAGCGAAATTTAGTGTAATTTAACATAATTATTGTAATTTAGTGTAATTCAGCATAATTTAACATAATTTCAAGTAATTTAGCGTATTTTAGTATAAATATGCTAATTATATATAAAAAAGGTAATCTAACAAATACTTTAAAAAAAATCGAATTTTTAGTGTTAGATTTCAATATCTTGCTATTCATAGTCTTTTTTATGAATTTCCAACGTTAGTGGGTATATTTATTAATTTGTAATTAACTTTGGATATTATAAAAATGTTAAAAATATAACTATATTATAAATATACCTATTTTTTAATTAAATAAACTAAAAACACTTATTATGAGTAGCAATAAAAATTTGAGAAATTTAGATATATACCCATCATAACTTCTTTGATTAGATATTTACCCATCAAAACTTCAAAATTAGTTAAATATACCTATTTTTTAATTAAATCAATTATAATCATTGATTAATAGAAATATGACATTAAAATTGATTAATAGAAATATGACATTAAAGGACATTTATGCCCTTATTCACTTCTTCTCCCTTCCCACTCTTCAATGTTCCAACGAGCTGGCAGTGCCAAAGACTCACAATTTGAGTTATTTGAGGGTATCTGGACCCACAAACTATACTATTCTAGTTCGTTACCTTTCTTCCCTTCTTCTCCAATTTATGCATCAGCTCGTGGAGTTGACTACTTGGAGGCGTTGAAAACTTCACAAGTCCTCAAGCACCAGCAACCAGACCACAAGCTAAAAAAGTGATCAAACAAGCATATCGTTGCACAGTTGTTCTATTGCTGTGCAACTGAATCTATGGTTCTAAGTTATCCCCATTATTTCAATTTCAAACAGGAGACACAAGGAAGCAAACAACAATGATTGATCTCTCTCTCTCAATTTCAATTACCTTTGAATATTGAAGAGCGGGAAGAGAAGAAGTGAATAAGGGCAAAATTGTCCTTTAGATATATACCCATCATAACTTTTTTAATTAAATATTTCCCCATCAAAACTTCAAAATTAGCTATTTCCCCATCTAAATATAACTATATTATAATTAAATATGAGGAGGGATCAAATTACACCATTTTTTTGACACACTTTGACACCTACCATTTTCAAAGTCCAAATAGTCGATCCAAACCGTTCAACATGATGGATATGTTAAAATGTTCTTGGAGATCAAATTTTACATTTTTTTGAATTTTTTTACTATTTATTAAGATGGTTACAAAATCGTTGTTTTCAGACCATTGAAAAACAACGATTTTGTAACTATCTTAATAAATAGTAAAAAAATTCAAAACAATGTAAAATTTGATCTCTAAGCACATTTTAATCTGATGATCATGTTGAACGGTTCGGATCGACTATTTGGATTTTGAAATCGCAAAATTGACCTATAAAAAAAGGGTGTCAAGATGTGTAAAAAAAAGGTGTAATTGGATCCCTCCTCATTAAATATACCCATTTTTAATTAAGTAAACTAAAAACACTTATTAGTAGTAATAAAAAGTAAATATTGAGGGTCAAGTTTTTTTTTTTTGTGAATTTGAGGTGTACCATTCTTTTCTATACAAGTCAGCATGGTCTGACTGAAAAGGATGATGGTCTAAAATTGAATATATTGCTTGCACAGGAGATCTTTTGTTTCAGGCAAATTTTGAAAGAATTTCCCTTAGGAAACAAGCAAGCAATTAAGGCTATTTTTGCAAATTTCTTGTGTAATTTGTGAGCTATATTTTCACCTGTAATTGCTGTGACCTTGCAGGTACTACTGCAGAAAAGGCTCGACCAAGCCAACTAGTAAGCCCATTGTTCATTTGATCATCGCCAATAATGTGTACCAATGTTAATTGAGAAAGGAAAAGAAAAGAGATCCATCTTTGATCTTTCTTCATCAAACTTCAGACAAAATAACAAGCATAAATTTATCACTATTTATTGTTACAGAGTGCATTTGGAAAAGGAGTTGCAAGGAGAATTCTGAGAATCAAGATATTACCATATTTGGTGTCTTGCTAATTGTAATTCTTCTAGCCTTCTTCCATTATTATAACCTAAATGCTAGTCTACACTTGCATATATCACAAACAATGTAACACATGTTCCTTATAAGTTTTAACCATGCAGATAATCATGTCAGCATTTTTGCTAGTCATCTACAACTTCTCAGGTCAAATCCTGACGCAGCGCGAGCGGCGTGAAGCCAAGTCTCGTGAGGCTGCTGTGCGCCGTGCAAGAGAGAATGCTCAGTCACGCGAAGCACGCGAGCGTTGGAAGACAGCCAAAGATGTGGCAAAGAAGCATGCTAGCGAACTACCAGGACAGCTACGCCGCACTTTCTCCCGCACTCTCTCTCACAGCTTGTCCCGCGCGAAGTCAGTGCGTGACCAGCCCAAGACCATAGGCAGTGGGGCTGGGTCCACCGAGGCAGCTGCATCTCCATCAAAACCACCCACTGCCACTGGCTTGTTCAGCAAGAAAAAAGATTCAAATAGTAATAGTTTGACTAACTTGGTAAAGTCTATTGATCAGGACCCGGATAAGCAACAAGGGCTAGATGTGACCATTGGAGACAAAAATCTGAAAAAGAACATGCCGAAGGGGAAAGCGATGCATTCAAGAACTCAAATCTTTTCATATGCTTATGGTCAGATTGAAAGGGAGAAAGCGATGCAAGAACAAAACAAGAATTTGACCTTTTCAGGCGTGATTTCGATGGCTTCTGACATGGATATCCGGACCAGACCTTTTATAGAGGTTACATTTAAGGATTTAACATTGATGCTTAAAGGAAGTAAGAAGCGGCTTTTGAGGAGTGTGACAGGTCAACTTAGGCCTGGTCGGATAGCAGCAGTTATGGGTCCGTCAGGGGCTGGAAAGACCACCTTTTTGAATGCTGTAGCAGGGAAAGCTACTGGTTGTGAGACTTCGGGTTTGGTGCTTATTAATGGCAAAGTAGAACCACTTCGTGCTTATAAGAAGATTATAGGGTTCGTGCCCCAAGATGACATCGTTCATGGGAACTTGACAGTTGAAGAAAACCTTTGGTTCAGTGCTAGGTGCAGGTACATTTGTCAAAAGCATCATAGCAAATTCATTCATGTTTTCGCCATATGGTTCCAACTTCCAACTGAGCAAATCCGTTTGACATATCTGAAATAAACCTCTCTCATCTGGCAGGCTTTCTGCCGACATGTCAAAAGCAGACAAGGTCCTTGTGGTGGAGAGAGTAATCGAGTCATTGGGGCTACAAGCAGTGCGCGACTCATTGGTTGGTACAGTGGAGAAGCGTGGTATATCGGGCGGCCAGAGGAAGAGGGTAAATGTCGGGCTAGAGATGGTGATGGAGCCTTCTCTTCTGATATTGGACGAGCCAACATCAGGCTTGGACAGCTCATCCTCTCAGTTGCTGCTCCGTGCACTCAGACGCGAGGCTATGGAAGGGGTTAACATTTGCATGGTCGTCCACCAACCCAGGTTGGTTTCTTTTTACTGTTCATAATTGTAAAATAGAGAAATTTATATAATTAAGATAAATTATAACCAAGTATGAAACCTCAAATGATTCTGCTCTCTTTTTTTTTTTAAAAAGAACAAGTTGCTTTCATTTTTCTGGGGTTTTTCATCAGCTAATGATCCTTTCTTTTTTCTTCTCAAATTCTTTACCATTTCTGTCCAATATTTACATGTGATGATATTGATGGGCTGAGATGCAAAATTCTTCTCCTTAGAAAAGGGCATACTTGATTAAAACACATATTGATCCAATCACCTTTCCAGCTATGATTTGTTCCAGAAGTTTGACGACCTTATCCTCCTTGCTAAGGGAGGCATGCTGGTTTACCTTGGTGCGGTGAAGAAGGTCGAAGAGTACTTCTCTCATCTTGGGATAGTTGTACCGGACCGCATAAATCCACCTGATTACTTCATTGATATTCTAGAAGGGATCATAAAGCCTAGTGCGAGTACTGGTGTGACTGCCAAGGAGCTCCCACTCCGTTGGATGCTCCACAATGGGTATTCATTATTAACCAGCAGATTTGGTTTTGAATGCTTGCTTTTAAGAAAGGGCAGACTGGGCAAATATGGGCAGCTAATTCATTCAGATTTGACTTGAATGGTCTAATTTAAAATGGACCATTGGAATCTGTCTGGGGCTCTTGAATGATTAACGTACAATTGGAATTGAGCCGAACCTGTCACAATCTTTCATATTGAGACTCAGTACCTACATGTTAGTGGATTTTAATTGTTGTTTTGATAGAAACTCTTGCTATAACATTGTCTTGTATCATATCATGTTGACCAATTAATTTAATTGTCTGCTTCAAAAGACTTAAAGCTTGAGGCCAAAGGTGGTATTGTTATTGTACGGTCTTAATTAACAGGTACGACGTGCCGCGTGACATGTTGGAGAGCTCTTCGGAATCAGAGTCGATTCGTGGAATTGAGAAGAGCACCTCGGAAGAGGTGTGGGACAACATGAAAGATATGATGGGGCAAAGGAAAGAAGAGTATCAATATCAGTTTGATAAGTCAACAGACTTGTCAAATAGGAGGACATCAGGTCTCCTGCAACAGTATAGATACTTCCTTGGCAGGTAACTTTAATATGTACGGCTTCTCTTTATAGTTGTCTGAGTTTTTTGTGCACCTTACTTGATAGTTATAGCACCAGTTATCAGTACCAAGTACCAGTCTACAAGATGTATGCAACATGAATCAGTTGGTACTGGCACCTCCTAAGTTCAATTGAATGGAAATGCCTTACTAGTGTTGTTGCCATATTGATATCGCTACAATTGTATTTATTTTTAGATTTATGAATATTTTCATGGTTATGGTTGTTGTTGTTGTTGTTGTTGTCATTGTTTGTACAGGGTTGGGAAGCAGAGGCTACGAGAAGCAAGAATACAAGGGGTTGATTATCTAATCCTGTGCCTTGCTGGAATATGCTTAGGCACCCTTGCCAAAGTCAGCGATGAAACTTTTGGGGCTCTTGGCTACACGTACACTGTTATTGCTGTTTGTAAGCTCATTTTCAATTCAGCCCTTCTTTCCAATAGAAAAGAAAACAAAATTATAAAAATAAAAATAACTACACGTGCTTAATTCAATCATTTTTAATTATCCCATTAATTAATTTCAGCTCTACTTTGCAAAATTGGGGCATTGAGGTCATTTTCGCTGGATAAGTTGCATTACTGGAGGGAGAGGGCGTCAGGCATGAGCTCACTGGCGTACTTCCTCTCGAAGGATACAGTCGATCATTTCAACACCTTAGTCAAGCCTATTGTTTATCTATCTATGTTTTACTTCTTCAATAACCCCCGGTCCTCCATTTTTGCCAATTATTTAATATTGATTGCGCTTGTGTATTGCGTCACTGGGATAGCCTATACCTTTGCTATCTGCTTCCAGCCCGGCTCCGCTCAACTGGTATGTATGTCTTATCCTTCTTAGGCTGTATTTACCTTTGCTTGCTATCTGCATTACCAATGTTCAATGGTCTATGGTCTTATATTTCTGAATTTTAAATTTATATATTTACTATTTACTGATTGATTTATTTATGGATTTCTGTTGTAGTGGTCTGCTCTAGTTCCTGTTGTATTAACACTTATAGCAACACAGCAAAATGCCTCAAAAGTATTGGCAGATCTGTGCTACACAAAATGGGCTTTGGAGGCTTTTGTCATTGCTAATGCTCAGAGGTCAGTACGTAGCCAGTACCTATATTCTCATTTGGTTTCGTTAATGTAATCACTTCGGAACACAGATTCTCTGAGTAGCTAGCTAGTCACTCAATTAATAAGCTGGATAAATTATCCACATGCCGTTTAGATTATGGGAAATGTCTCTTCATACTCCCCCTGCCCATTTGATTGCTTCAAATATTATTGCCTTAACCAGCCATAATCACTCTGTTATCTTCTTTCCAGCAATTTTTATGTGATGATCACCGGTGTTATCTTCTGTGACAGTAAACTCGGAATCACTTAAGGGGCATGAATAATTCTCTAATTTGTCTGTTCTACACACTTCTTCAGGTATTCCGGGGTGTGGCTGATAACACGGTGTGGCTCGCTTAAGAATAGTGACTACGACATAAATGATTGGATTTTGTGTATAATTGTTCTGGTTGCGTATGGCATAGTTTTTCGATGTATAGCCTTCTTCTCCTTGATCACCTTCCAAAGGAAATAACTACCCTAGGGAAGATATGAACCGATGCATAAAACTAACTCTGTATTTAGCTTGCTTAATTTTGTGCATAAAAACTATCTCGACATAGTTCACGGGTGCTTTTGAAAGATGACCTGAAAGTTAATTAGCAGGGGGCGAGGGCTGACTGTTTGTAAAGAGATTTGACTTAATAGTTAATTAACTCGTGTAACTCCACTCTATATTTGACGTAATATGTATCTTTTATTGTTTTCATATTTGATAGTTAATTACCAGGGGGTGGGGGCGGGGGCTGACTATTTGTAAAGAGATTTAGAAGGAGAGAAAGAAAACATAAACTAAATAGTAAGGTTGCAGTTTGTCTAGCATTAATAGAGATGGATTAAGGAGACGCTATCAAGTTCGTTCAATATATCTAACTAATATCTTCAATATCTTCTAATTTTTTCCCATGCATAAGAATCGCGTTATCTTTACAAAGCAAAATTAGTTAGATTACCGCAATAATGAACAACAACTTAATCAAAATTAGTCAGATTGTAAAAACACACAGATTGAACTCTCCACTTCTTATTCACCACAATTAAATCATCTCATTCCCCAACCCTACTCTCTGTCATGTTCAAAATCATTTTCAGAACCATAATCGCAACCATGATCCTTGAAATCTGAGTCTAATAAATCATCGTCACACTCGTCGCCACTATCCATCTCTTCATCATACTCATCGTTAATATCAGATTCAGAATCGCAGGAGCTGCTTTGGCGACCGCGTGCGTAACCACGTGTCAAGTCGAGAGTCAGAAGGAACTGGCGAATCACAGGTTCAGAAGAGCTGGCCGGACCGGAGATTAAGCAGAGGAGCGGTGGCCAGGATCTAAGTGCCACCACCGTGGTCGAGGGCACAATGAGGCGCCTCAGTCCAAGAGATGCGATCGCAGCCGTCCATAGCATCGTGAGATCTGGGTTGATGGGAATTTATTTGTGTGGGCTAATTCGAATTTTGCAGTTGTTGAGATAGTGTACATGTACAGCGAATTGGTTATTGGTTTTACTCTTATATGAAACGAGCCCATGGAACCCACTAGGTGCACTATATTAGCAGCAATCAGAATAGCCAACATTTTTTTTAACATTGAACACACTAGACAAGTACATTGGTTACCCATCATGCAATTTTTTTTTCACAGGATAATAAAGAGATGAGAGTCTTCAATAAAAATGTTACTGACACTGAAAATTACATGAATATAAGCCAATAATATTAATTAACTACTCTACAATAGTATCCGTGTACATGCTCTTCATCAAAGCAAACATATATAAGCCTCATTTATACCCTAATTATCTTCGACTGCAAGCACCATTTTAGGTAAAAATAATAGACAATTGAACGATTTAAAAAACAAAACAAAAACAACAATTAACAGGGTAATAATAACATGCAATAGTGCTTCAAGATAGAAGTACTCAAAATCAAGATAGGATGAATCGCTTGATTTGCTCTTCTCTCCTAGAAGAATTCCCCCACCATCGGTGCCTTCAGACCCCTTCTTCTCCTTACATGCAAACTTAAAGAAGTCTACCAGCACATGAATATGAGGTGGCATGGTGCTTCTCACCAATGCCCAATTCACCCCTTCAAAGAATGGATGTTGTTTTATCTCTGTTGCCTCTCTCTTATATGCAATCCGTTTCTGTGGATCCTTGACAAGAAGTCCGCGAATTAGGTCCTTGGCAATCGAGCTCACCGATGGGGAATCAGGAAACGTGAGTGGCTGCCCCACAACATTGAACAATGTTCCACGGTTACCTGACCCCTTGAATGGAGTGGTACCATGGAGCAGCGCGCTCGTACAAAAATATACCAAAGGTCCACCAGTCAACGGCACTGCCATGGCCTTCGCCCCTGATAATCTCAACGCAAGGTACTCATGTGTACCAACAAATGACATGGATCGAGCATTTGTTGGCTCGACCATGAACTCCAAACCAGTGCCCTTGACAGGGCTAGACTCCAATTTCTGTTTGCGGCTCTTCTTGGAGAACCTTAGGCGAGGCAAAAAGGAGGAGGGTTGCATGCAGCCGTGGATTATATTGGTGCTGTCAAGAATGGCTTTGGAGGGGCAGGTGGACTGGGAGCGGACACCCCGGACTTGGTTGACTTCTCTTTGGGTGAGGTCTTTCCGATGCTTTTATGGTATTCTTTCTATTACCAGAGAGGATTGGCATGCTTCTTCCTCATCTTCGGAGGATGAAATGTTGGCTAACAGAGCAGCACAGGGAGAGGTTAAAGTTAGAGAGCATGATGAGGACCTCTCCTCTGACAAGGACATTCTCAGTTTTCAGGTCCCGGTACACCACGCGCCAGCATGTTGAGGTACTCTATTGCAAGGAGAGCACCTTGATGCATATAACCTATAGAAGATAATAGTCATAAAGCATATAGGAGTTAGATATTCTATTTTTTTCTTTCTTCTTGTTGTTGGTCCCTAAGGCACCTAGAGGGGGGTGAATATGGGGTCTTTTAAAATTTAAAGCTAAGTACTTTTTAACTAACATATGTATGTGTTATTCTTGGCGGAAACAAGAATAATTTTAAACTAAACAAGTGTGTGTAAAATAAATAGAAGAGATGAGAGACACTTGACACAGGAGTTATTTACGAAGTTCGGCACTAACGCCTACGTCTCCGGGGCTCGCGACCTTCGAGATGGCGCACCTTTCTTTACCCAATGAGAAAGAAGTACAAGGTGGAACCGGTGAGCCCTTACAAAGTTTGGAAAGTCACACGGCTCGAGCACAGAAATGACTCACGAGCACTAAAGGCTCAAATTTATGAAACAAACAAGATGATCACTAAAGGATCACTCTACTTCTTACACAAGATTGATTGTGGTTGAGTATGCTTGAGATTGTAGTATGAATATTGAAGTTGTGTGCACAAACAACAATGACTTTTTCTAGATATAAAAAGAATTCAAAATATTGTAATTGTGGGTGGCTAGAGTGATGATCCAAACTTAGATTTTGTTTCTATTTATAGATAGATGAGAAAAATAAGGTATCTGGCCTTAATCGTTGTAACGGTAGATTAGCTGTTGATATCTCGTATTCATATCTATATTTTGACCTTAAATTCATACCAAAACCTGTGTTTTAATCTATAAATTCGGTTATAATTCATTGAATATATATAGAATGTGGTACTGCTGCAAGTTATTCTTATTCTGCAGGAATCGGGCAAAATCGAGAAGGAATCTGGAATTTAGAAGTCTCTACACGGTCCGTGTAACATTCCACACGGGCCGTGTCAACCTCGACTCGACCGATGACACGACCGCATGAAGACCGCTGACTGGACCGCATAAAGAACACAGGCACACGGTCCGTGTAGAATTCCACACGGGCCGTGTCAAGCAATTCCGGAAATAAATCCAGAATTTGGAAACAAGGCTAATTAATGGAAGGTCGGCAAAACGAGTATATAAGTGAGATTTCTTGCACCAGAGAGGTCATTCTGGAGCAGAGGAGCATTTTCTAGGGTTTGGTCTTGACGGCTAAGCTTGGAGACGAAGTTGAGAAGCGAAAGACGCAAGTTTTCGACGGATCTTCTTTATTCTTCGGGTTTTGTCATGGCTAATCTTTTTATTACTTCTTTATTTTGTTTTAGAACTATGTCTGAGTAGATTTCTTAGTTTCTAGGGTTGTGATGTAATCGAATGTTTTGTTTTGCATGTTAGTTATTTGATTCTTTTGTTGAAATTTGTGTTTGCTTGATTGTGATTGATTTTAATTGCTTAGTGTAAGTTATTTGATTTTTATTGGTTTACCACTAGATGAATGATCACATCTAGAAGGTACTTTGGCCCTTATAATCTTCTAACCAAACTAAGTACATGAGGTAGGATTAGTGATCCGAAAGGTGAAACCAAGTAGTAACCGACAGGTGAACATTTCCTCATATCGACGGAATGAGGTTACCTTTAGTATTTCAAACAAGCAACTAGGTAATTCAGACCAACATACGACAGTTGAGGTCTGGAACCCGACGAGGGCATATATTGCAATTCCATACCAAGTTAATAAGCCAACAGACGACAGTTGAGGTTTAGAGACATTAGGTCTGGTCAGTAGAACCCTACACAAAGGAACAACACAAAGAAAACTATAACTGCTGCATTCACTCGAGGTCCACACGGACCGTGTACGACAGTATACGGCCCGTGTACACTGACACGGCCCGTGTAGGACACTACACGGACCGGGCACCTCGAGGCAGAACTGAGATGAAGTCATAACCCTGGAAACGCCTTTTTACATCTGATTTAAACCAAGTTTATTCACTTCTTTGCATTTTATTATTGTCATTGAACTGTTAGGAAATTTAGAAACCAAAACCAACCTTTTCCAACTTCTAGTCTTTATTTAATTTAGGTAAAATTCTAGATTAAATCTGAACCGTCCCTGTGATCGATACCCGATAATATACTGCTCGATAGGATTGTATACTTGCAGTCTGAACCGAAAAGTGTGTTTGAGGTTAAAAAGTACAGTTTACTGTACTGAAACTTTGTACTATACCTTTTTGGTGTAACAAGTTTTTGGCGCCGTTGCCGGGGACGGCATCATTTATTTTCTGGATTTTTGCTTACTTTATTTAATCTAGATTTTAACTTGTATCATTTTCCTTTTATTTTTCTCTCTCTTTCAGAAAAACTGGCATCCTTACCTCCACCCAAGGGAGACTACAATCTGAGGAGTAAAGGACCGCTTCCCGACGCAGACACAGCTGGTCCTGCTCAACCACCTCTGCACACGGCCCGTGCAGACGATACACGGTCCGTGCACTCCGACAATCCCAGCAGAGGAGAGATGAGCAACAACGGACAAGACAGGGAAGATGATGAGGTTGATGGCCTCTCTGATGATGACATGGCCGACTTCGTGCCAAGGACCTTGCGCGAATTCAATGTACCACGCGCTGGAGACGTGAGGGGAGCCATCAGACTGCCGCGAATCGTGAGACAACAACCGAACTTCAATCCGGGAGTTGTCAACATAGTCCAACAGAACACCTTTCATGGCTTGGATCATGAGGATCCACATGCCCATCTCCAAACATTTCTTGAGTGTTGCACAACCATTAAAACCAATGGCGCAACTGCTGATTACATTAAACTTGCACTATTCCCTTTTACTCTTAGGGATAAAGCCAAGAAATGGTTAGGGTCTTTACCAAGGGATTCGGTAACCACTTGGAGGGAATTGTCTAAACTGTTTCTCACCAGATTTTTCCCTCACAAAAGAACTGCTAAGGTTAGGTCCCAGTTAACCAGTTTTAAGCAAAGACCTGATGAACCATTGAATGAGGCATGGGAAAGGTTTAGGGAATTGCAATACTCTTGTCCACACCATGGTATACCAGATTGGTTGTTGATTCAGACCTTTTATGATGGTTTAACTGATAGTACTCGCACTTCTATTGATGCTGTTGCAGGTGGAGCACTTATGTCAAGGGAACCCCTTGAAGCCATGAATTTGATTGACAACATGGCTCAAAACTAACAATGGTCCGGCCGCGACAACACTCGTGCTGGAGGAGGCGGCCGATTTGAGGTTGATCAAATCACTGCTCTAACCGCCAAGCTTGATGCTATGCAGAAAGCCTTCAACAAGATGAGTGTGAAGGCAGTCAATCAGCAACCACAACCATGTGTGATGTGTGGAGATGAAGGCCACGCTTACGAGCAATGTCCACTAGCGCAAAGGGATGAAGAAACCGAGCAAGTCAACTCTCTCAACAATGAACCATCCTACTTTCCAAAACCTCCTTTCAACCGATCCTACTCCAAAGACCCGGTTGAACAACAAAACTGGAATTGGAAACAGAACAACTCTGCGCCATACAGCAATGCTCCAAATCCCTCTTTCAACAACTCCTTCAACAATCCCTCTGGCAGTAACAATAACCGGAACTTCTACCAAAATGCCTCTTTCAACAACTCAAACAACCGAGCAGCCCAATCCGGTCCACCTAAGCCATATAATGACTTCATGCATGAGCAAGGTAAAATGAACCAGATGATGTTTGAGCAAATGCAAACTATGAACGCTCAAATGAATGCTCAACTGGCTGCTCAGAACAAGTTGATCGAGCAAATCAGTCACCAAGTTAACTCGAACCTAACACCACCAGGAAGACTACCTAGCCAACCTGAGGTAAACCCCAGAGGGGAAGCTAAGGCGGTGACACTGAGAAGTGGGACCCAGTATGAAGGACCTGCCATGCCCAATCAAATTTCAGTTGACACGGACCGTGCAAATCTCACACGGCCCGTGCAGACTCCTGACCGAGTCGAACTCACACGACCGGACAACACCACCATTTCTCCTGCCAATGACACGGCCCGTGCAAACTCCACCCTCTGAGAAAACTGATCATCCAGACCGTGCAAAGTTCACACGACCAACAGGAAACACGGAGACAACTGTTCACACGGACCGTACAGAATCCACACGGCCCGTGCAAAGAGAACCTGAAGGCCAGAAAAAGACAGGGGCTGAGAAACCACCACCATACCGGCCACCTGTACCGTTCCCTCAGAGGTTAGCTGAAACCAAATTGAACGAGCAATTCTCCAAATTCATAGATGTTCTCAAGCAACTGCACATCACTATTCCATTCACCGAGGCTCTGACTCAAATGCCCACCTACGCCAAGTTCCTCAAAGACATTCTTTCCAACAAACGAAGCTTGGGAGGGCACGAGACGGTGAAACTGACAGAACAATGCAGTGCCATTCTAAGAAGCGAGCTACCACCCAAACTAGAAGACCCTGGTAAGTTTTCTATCCCTTGCACCATAGGGAAAGCCACGATCAAGAAGGCTCTATGCGACTTAGGAGCTAGCGTGAGTCTCATGCCACGCACCATCTTTGATCGAATGGGGGTTGGAGAGCTCCGACCTACGCGAATGACTTTGCAGCTAGCAGACTCCTCGGTAAGACTACCACTTGGCATAGTGGAGGATGTACCGGTTCAGGTTGGTAAATTTTATGTACCTGCTGACTTTGTTGTTATGGAAATGGAAGAGGATAAGGAAGTCCCCATTATTTTGGGACGACCTTTTCTAAGAACTGCAGGTGCGATAATTGATGTTTTCAAAGGGACATTGACCTTGAACATTGGAGAGGAGAAGGTGCGATTTCAGATCGATCGAGCCATGAAGTACCCTTCGCCAAACGAATCTTGCTTCCGAATAGATGCAGTCGAAGAGTGCTTAACGGATTTGGCCGACGACTACTTTCTCGAACAAGTCAACAACTCGCTAAGGTATCATTCTGACTTTCTATCTGAGTTGCAGGTTGAAAAAGGCGAGTTGGAATCAATTTGTGCAGCAGATGTTCATGATGACAACCCAGAGGAATTTGGACACGGCCCGGACAGATCCTACACGGACCGTGCAGAAGAGTCTGAAAAGCTGGAGGACAAGGCACTCGGGTCGGACAAGGCTGACACGAGGACTGTACACGGACCGTGCAAAGACCCAGGAAGAGAAGCCAACTCCTGAACTCAAGCCTCTTCCATCCAACCTCAGGTATGAGTTCTTAGGTCCAGATAAATCCTATCCAGTGATTGTAAATGCAGGATTAAACCCCGATCAGACCGCCAAACTCTTGGAGAAGCTGAAAGATCACCAAGGCGCAATCGGGTATTCAATCAAGGACCTGAAGGGAATCAGCCCCTCTATCTGCTCGCACAGGATTTTACTAGAAGATGATCACAAGCCCTCTGTTGAACACCAGCGACGGCTCAACCCGAACTTGATTGTGGTTGAGTATGCTTGAGATTGTAGTATGAATATTGAAGTTGTGTGCACAAACAACAATGACTTTTTCTAGATATAAAAAGAATTCAAAATATTGTAATTGTGGGTGGCTAGAGTGATGATCCAAACTTAGATTTTGTTTCTATTTATAGATAGATGAGAAAAATAAGGTATCTGGCCTTAATCGTTGTAACGGTAGATTAGCTGTTACAACGGTTAACCCTGTTGTTACAAGCAATACTCTTATTACACTATTTGACTAATTTTGCAAAACATACAATAATTGAATTTAATAATTTCCTGGAGTTAAGATATTATGCCAGGTTCAAGACAATTGGAATTGCAATATGGATTAGTAGAACCGAAGAGATCATCAAGATATTTATCAAGAATTTAAATTGTAAAAATTATGAACTTGGTAAAGTAAATTTGATGTTGAAACAGGGATTAGTGGCAGACTAAACTGCCACAATAAATAGAATTATTAGTTTTTCAGCCAAATGACTACCGGGAGTAATCGTTGGTAACGATTGTCAATCGTTACAACGATTATGCAATCTAAACAGAAAACAAATAAGGGCTGAAACCCTAACCTTACAGGGCTTAATCGTTGGCAACGATTGATAGTTGTAACGATTATAAAAGTTACACAGAAAAACAAATTAGGGCTGAACCCCTAACTCCACATAAATGTACTATCCGTTGTAACGATTAGTGGCAGATTACTCATTCCGAAGCTACCACTATAAATAGAGCTATTGAGTTTTCAGCAAAAACACTTTTAGCCGCCCTAACTTTTCAAAAGAGGTTTTTTTGTGTGCTTAAGTCCCTCTATTGTTGTGAGAGCTTAGAACTTCAAAATTCCTCAACTAACCTCAAATTTACTTCACTAATCTTGAGTTATATTAGATTATAGTAAGCTTTTGAGTGTTTCTCTTAAGAATCTAAACTTAGAGACTTTGATCTCTAATCAAGTTGGCCGTGTGACTTCCCATTGGTTGTAAAGGCTCACCGAATAAAGTTGTAACATTTCTTGTTGGGTAATAAAAAGGCACATCGAGAAGCGGTTGTGACGCTCCGAAGACGTAGGTCATTTTGCCGAACTCTGTTAACATCCCACGTGTCAATTTCTCTAAACTCATCTATTTATTTTAATTGCAATTAATTTCAGTTTTAGAGTATTAGTGGTGTCTTTAGTATAACAAAGTGGTATCAGAGCTAGGTTACTCAAATTAAGACTCACTTAATTCTAGTTTTATCGATCTAAAAATGGCACCAAGTAGATTTGTGAGGGAGCCCCAATTTTCGGTCTTACGAACAAAAAATTTAGTCATTGGAAGAGAATCATGGTTAACTACCTAAACATCCTTGAAGTTTGGGATATTATTGAAAAAGAGTATACACCCGAATTTAGTTTAGATGATGACAAAATTCAAACTCTCGCATCAAAATTAGAAAAGAAAGAGAATGACAACGTGGTTAATGCAATATTAAATGCTGTTAGTGAATCGGTTGCTTTGATACTTGGTAACTTGACTAGTGCTAAAGAAATGTGGAATGCCCTCATAAATCGATATGAGGGTAATACCCAAAACAAAAGAACTAAGATATCCGGTTTGGAAACCAAATTTGAAACATTTAGGGTAGAAAATGGTGAAACCATTAAATATAGGTATAATAGACTTTTGCATATCCATAATGAATTTATCGAATTGGGTTTCTAATGATAAAATTATTAAGAAAGCTCTTACGAGTCATGCTTAGGAGACCTACGTGGGAAGGCTTAGTGAGTGCCTTAAAAGCAATCTAAGGGACACACGCATCATTCACACTGGATGAGCTTTACGCACACTTCTGAAGCCTCAAAGAGAAACTTCTACAATCCGGTGAGCTAAAGTAAGAATCTGAATAAAAAACCGTAGTCTTCCCGGTACAAAACCGTAACCATCCTAGCTCCTCAAATACCCGTCTATCAAATGACTCATTTATAAATAAAATAAATCATGAATCCTCCAAAGATGCCCTCCTCTTATTCAAAATGTTCCAAAGAATGCGTGACTTCAAAAGAAAATACAACAAGGAATGTGAGGAGGAAAACAAAAGAGTAATATGCCTTGCATGCCATAGAGAGGGGCACACCATCCAAACTTGCTTCAAACTATTTCCACACTTGAAGAACAAGGATGGTGAATGGCAACACAACCGAAGGCCAAGACAAAAGTACGATGAGTACAAAGGTAAGAAGAAGGCTAAAGCGATGGAAGCCTTGTGGAGTGCAGACTCCGACGAGAGCGATTTGGAGGAATCTACACGGAGTCAAGTAATAAACAAGAGATCAACCTCACATTGGTGGCAAATGTAGACGAAGGCTTGTCGATGATTGATGTGGATACAATCATTGCAAGCAAGAACATCACCGACGAGACCACCATCGAATTTCTCAAGAATCTCGTAAATTCAAGGAACAACAAGGAGTTGGATGATACAAGCAAAGCCTTAACAAGCTCCACTAATGAGGTACATCTTGATCTTGATTTTGACAGTTGTGAGTCCAAAATTGAATTGACCAACGACCAATTAGAGACCAATGAACCCTATAGGGCGTAGAAAGTTGCACTGAAGGTGTGCAGGTGTGGAATGTTTCAGGGTTCAGTGCTCTCTATTTTTAAACATGGGGAGGGCATCGAACTTGAGACATTACTTTCTCACTGCTATTCCTTGGGGTTCACCCTCGATGGACCTACCGTTCATTATCGGTCTACCAAGAGAGTTTATTGATTGTGGAGACATTTAACTCCCGACTGGCGCAAGCCCCTACCATTAATTACATCAGCAGACCCTTCCGAATCAAACTGAATACCTCGTTTATTCCAGGATTTGTGCCTATGTTCATGTGAACTGAATAAAGGGCTAAAGGGGCTCATGTACTGACTTTGGATTTGGCAGGTTCTCGTTATTGGACATACGTGTGTGTGTGTGTGTGTGTTATGGTGCATATGTAATTTCATATTATGCAAGGTATATTTATTACATTTATTTATTTGTTTGAAATGTGTCTAATACTTGAGAAATATACGTATGCATTTTATTCATATTTTATTTATGAAGAAAATCATTTAATCTTTAAATAGAGGGGCATTTTGGTAATTTTAGGAGTTGACTGGTGCTTGAACATGTTCAATTTTTATTTATAAGCATAGAGGATTTAATTTGGGTTCATTTGGAATTGGTTTGGGTCAACTTGGACTTGAAACGAAGAAGTTATGGTCAAAAAGGACTTGGAAGGGTTTATTTGTGAAATTCTTAATGCTCTCAGGGATCCATTTATAAATATCTGAGGGCTTAGGTTGATAATTTGGGATTTTAACATGGTCTGGATTGAAAAAGACATTGTTAAGGGATTATTTGAAAAGGTTTTAGGTCTCCAATGGCCTTTTGTAAATCTTTAAGGACTACGCTGCCAAGAATAATTGTCAGCTGCAAAATGGTTCATTTATTTATCCTCTAGGCTTTGAGATTTGGTTTAATGGGCCTTGAGATTGGTTTCTTAAGCCCTCAAGATATGTGCTCAACTTTGGATTTTCTTGCTGAGCTTTAGAATTCGGTTACTGAGCTTCAGGATTTGTGTTAGGCTTTGGGATTTAATATATTAGGCTTTGAGATTTGCACTGAGGGATTTTGGTTTTTCTAGACCTACTGACATATGGCCCCCTCATCAAAGTAACTGTTAACCCTTATTTGAATCTGGGCTCTTGGATTATCCCCTTTTATCAAGATCCGTGTTTTCTTTTTGAATTTTGTTTCGGCATTGAGATCTGACGTACTGGTTTGCTTTAATCTTCGCGTTGATCATGATGCGGACTTGGGTTTTTTGGCTGGGACTTAGGTTTTCGGTCACGGTGGTGCTCTGATCACGGCAAGGCTAAGGGAGGGTATGACTGAGATCGCCATGACCCTGGAAACTTAATGCGCCTATCGTCGAAGGTCACTGGTTACCGGAGGTGGTGGTTCTAGGTGGACCGCGGGCTTTGGTTCTGATTTGAGTTATGGAACAGATTCTTCACATTTGCTTACTATTTCCCTCAATTAGTTGGTTATTCATCATCGTGTGGGAGTACACAAACTGTTTGACGCATCAATTCGGGGTGTGATTAGACTTTGGTATGATTTTAGTATTAACCTCTCGGTTTGAAATCGGATTGGTACCGATTTGTCTTAGCATGGTTGGACTTGACATGGCTTGTGTTTAGGCTATTTGAAATATAGTGGAGCTTACATAGGTTTGGTTTTAGCATGAGATTTGGGTTTGGGGCATGGCCGGACATGGGTCATATGTTTATCCATAATCTTTCAAGGCTTAGTCATGATTTTCTTGCTAATTTTGCTAGCAAGTTGTGGTGATTCTATCATACATCCATGGTATAACATGTAAACTATGATTACATCAAGTTTCATAATTTTCTGAATTTTATTTATATTTTTAAATAATTGGTATGTGCAGGAGGGTAAAACAGTCCATATGCTGTCACATTTTTACATTTTTGTTTGGCCAACTTTGAAATTCAATATAAAATTGAATTTAATTCCAAATGATGCAAATTTTGTATCTATTTTATGTGTCTTGGAGTCTTCTATATATTGGCATAATTTATTTTACAATTTGATCCCTCCATTAGCCTGCACTAGCTGTTTTAGCAGATCAGGTCATTTTACCCCTTTTTGGTGCTTGCATTGTACCAGTAGAGCTCTAGTGGGCTTTTGCTCAGATTTAAGGCTGGTACCAAACTTTGGTCTTGGATCAACAAGACATGAAGTTTAGAAAAATTCAAAGACTCAGTTGTACTAGCAACGAGGTAATTACGGAAGGAGAACCTTGTATATTTACGTCTTATCTCACATGTCTTTTGACAGAACAGTGGTATATGAAAGTTTATAGGGCATCATTTCATGAGGTTTAAAGATGACCTTCTTCTCATTTGCCCTCACAGTCATAATATATGCAATCAAGTCCTTATGCAATAGGGTAATACACTAAAAGACTAATAAAAGTCCTGATTAGTTTGAGGAGATGGTAATTAAACATCAATCCTCAGCAAATCATTATCTTTATCCTTCCTTTTAGCATATTGTCATGGAGTACATATTTTAATTTATTTTATATTGTAAGAAGGCATATAAAGATACTGATTAATAGGAGGATGGTAATTAAACATCAACTCCTAACATCATTTCTTTTCATACTTCTTAGAATATAAAATAGTCACTTTTATCTTTTAATGTACATCTGTGTATTTTCAGTTCTTGTGATAGAAAAGAACAAAAGAAAGAAAATAAAAGTGAGAGGGAGAGGCATAAAAGAAGAAGAGAAGAAGAATAAAAAAGATAAAATCCTATAGGCTTCTTTTGTCAGCTATGGCAGCTGTTATTGCCTTGTCTACCATCTTATTATTTTTAGTATTTCACAGTAGCAATAGTTGCTACTTGAAAACCTTATTTCATCCAAATGGCTTAATAATGCCTATAGATTATATTTTAAAGCTGAGGCACTAACCTTTGTAGTTGCAGCAAAAAAAAAAGAGAAGAGAACAAGAAGAAGAACAGTTACAAGAAAGAGCAAAAATCAAAGGGAAAAAAAGCCTATAGTAAAAGAAATAGTGAGCAACAATTTAAAGCAGTGTTGTAAATAATGGTATGCGGTCATCGGACAGACGGGGTACTGCCAAGCGATTAATCGGTATGCGGCCGATTAATCGGAATTATGCGGACAATTTAACATTTTTATTAAATTTATGTATATATATATCATAATTTATTAAAAATAATTTATTTAACTCATTAAACTTATCAAATAAACTTAATTTAACTTAGTTTATTATTATAACATGACCTTATGCTTATTTCTTCTTAACACATAAGCATTTTACATGTGTAAGTAACAATTTATTTAATGAAAAAATAAATTTGAGAATTAAACTTTTTCAAATACTAATAACATATTATTTGAGAGAAATGAAACATTTCAACATAAAATCACTAAATTTAGTTTATGATAACAACTTAATTTCATAAATGAACTCGTTACTAATTGAAAAAATTACATCAGTAAGTAAGAAAAATATATGGTATATATTTTTCTTTAAATCAAAGTGTGTGTTTGCTACTTAGCCATATGTAGGCTTTCTAGGATGTATCAGGTGTATTGTGTTCTTATTTGATTTGAGGGGGTTTATATAGCCTTGAAGGCATGAGGTCTAGGGTTTAGGCTAGGGCCGAGTTGGTTTCATCTTCACCTTCCATTTTCTTCTTCTTTATTTTCAAGGCTCTTGATCTTTCTTTAGCCTCTAGGTTGTCATTTGCAGGGGCTTAAGCCAATGGATTTGAGCCACGTTGGCAGTCCAAGTTTTTTGGTATGCATAGCCATTGATTTAATTAACTTAATGGCTGAGATTTGATTGCGTTGGATCATGTTTTCCCTCATGCATGGGAGGAAGATTCTTCCAATTTGGTAGGTTGCTTAGAGCATGGGACAGATGTGCCTGGGGTTTATTTTGCGCAGGGGTGTGAGCTGCAGTGGGTGTGGTATTCCAAAGCCGATTTTAATCCTAACATAGCTTAGAGCCATTTGACACCTCTAACCAATGAGGGACCAACATAAGGCAGGCACAACATAGTTTTAACATGCCCTTCATGGTATTACATCCATTTCCCTCTCAATTTCTATTTTTGATCAAGTGCGCCTCTTCTTTTGATGTATGCCGAGTGCCAGTTTCCATTTTAAACACTTTCTTTAAATGCATACCAAATTAATGGCATCAGTGGCCTCATGTGATCTCAGAGACACTACTTAGAGATTTAAAGAGACATGATTGCCATAGGCCTGTCTTAACTTAATTCATACTCGGCCATGAATGAGTTCTTGGCTTACCTTGACCCATCCCTTTTTTTTCTTTCAATAGCTATCAGGGAGAATCGAAAATAGGCAAGGAGTATACATATGCCTTCAATTTGAGCTCTTCTACCATAAATAGCAAGTTCCCAATTTCAGCTCGCGTTCTTTGATCGTTGTCATTCCTCTTGTTTAGTTACTAAGAGGTAAAATTGACCGTCTCTATGCCTTCTCTGTGTTGAGTATCATAAGAATGCAAAGGGGATTGAAGTAATTTAGCTTCCCCTTTGCTAATTTATTTTCTTTCTTCGCCCATATGCCATCGGAAGAGAATCAAAGGAGATGGGTTGGAAACGAGACTGACAACCATGTTGAGCTCGCCTGTCAGTTTCACACAGGGAGGGATATTGTTCACCTGTTATGTTTCCTCCCTTAGATACGCATGGTGTTGTATAGACCGCATAAATCCTTGTATTGGCTCAAAGCGCTCCGATCCATAGAAATTGAAGGGGTCAGAGGCGCTCAGGCGCTGGGGTTTAATCTGGCACAGGTTTTGGCTGGGCACAGTGCACCATGAGCCGTTTCATTGACAATTTGGCTCACAAGTTTAATTTTTATGAACCTTGTCTAGCCATCTTAGCAAACTAGCAAAATTTGGTTTATTAGACTGAATAGTGGGCCGAGGTTGTAGGATTAAGTCTTGTGAACCCCAATTTGCACCCAGAAAATCGTACTTAATGCTAAAGGTACCCTGTGCCATGTGGCACCAATCAGAATATTTGATTTCCTGAATTTGTGTAACTTTTCAACCATTTTGAGTTAGGAGATGCATGATATATCAAAATTCATGATTATTTGAGTATAATTCAATCATGAATTTTTTTTTGTAAATTTTATCTCCTACTTTGTGTTGTTGTTCCACTTAACATATGGTTGAAATGTTAATTGGTCAACTTTAATCAATTAAATGACATCTTTGTCCAAGTAATTAATCTCCAACTTTTAGGGTCAAACAAACCCGAAATTGACTTGAATAATAATTGGATAATAACCAATGAGACAAGCACTTTTGTGAATGAGATACTAACACGCTATAATGCACCTAGGTTGCTTGATGAATCTAATAAGGCATTGCTTGAAAAGGAAGGTACCATACAAAATTTAAGATCTAAACTTCTTGAATTTGAGTCCAAAATAAAAGAATTAGAAATGGTACTACTTAAGTCACATTCTTGTCAATCACACTTAGGAGAAATAGAAATGTTAAAAGTAAAAATTCAAACCTTAGAGACCGAAAATAGGGCATTAAGATCTCCTAGTGAATTCTCAAATGTCACTAGTCTAGATCCTTATTATGTAGATAATTTGATCAATGCCAACTTGAATAGAAAAGTTGATACAATGGGCATTGGATACAAGAAGGGTCATTCCTCATTTGAATCAAATTACTCACAAAGCCCGAAAGTAAAAGGGGGACATACTCAAAAGTTAAATGTAGAAAATGAACAAAAAACATTAAAGAAATTTAAATTTGATTGCAAAGAGTACTAAACTTATCAATTTTATACCAAAAAGGATAAAACTCCTTTGAAAAAGGAGTAAAACAAATTAAGGGAAAATCTTTCAAACCTCAAATGCTAAAAATATTCAAAAATCTCAAAATTATGCATTTAGGTATAGGTATTCTAACAAAATTTATAAAAACAAAAACACTTTTCAAAATAGTGATAAGAACACATTCAATCCAAAAGGGTCAACAAAAACTTATTTCAAATGACCGGATAGATAGTTTTATGAACTCAAAAATAAAAATATTTTACAAAATAGAACTCAAAGAAATAGTACGATAAGAGATGTTCCCAACATCACACTATATTTGATTCAAACAAAAATAAAAATATTTCATCTAGAGTTTCAAATCGGTCGGTCGATAATCATAGGAATCAAATTCAAGAAGTGAAAGATGAATTTAATGCCACTTTCAAGCACGGTTCATGCAATATCAAGCAATCGGTTACATTTTGTAACTATTGTTGTAAGATTAGTCACACCTCATTAGAATGTAGGTTTAGGAAAGGATACAACAATTCAAATGTTGTTTGGATTCCTAAAGCTAAACTAGTGTAAAGCTGTATTTGAAATCTCCCAAAATAAACCAAAATTGCTAAAATCATTAAAAGGGGAGATTAAGACAATGTATATGTTAGTTACTAATATATACTCTTGTATGTGTGTTTGATTACAACTCATGAAGAAAATACTTGGATCATTGATAGTCGATGCTCACACCATATAACCGGTGATGAATCTAATTTCAAATCTTTAGAATCATATGATGGTGGGTCGGTTACTTTCGGTAGTAACCAAAGAAAAAGTTCGATTATTGGGTTAGGTTTGGTCGGTAACCAAAACTTAACCATATCGGATGTCTACATTGTTGATGGGTTAAACTATAACTTATATAGTGTTAGTAATTTATATGAAACCGGTTATTTTGTTAAATTTGATATTAATGCTTGTTTCTTAGTTAGAACTTCGAATGACACATTAGTGTACACGTGCAAGAGAAAGAAAAATGTTTACTATTCTTTTTATCCATTTTGACTCCGGTGAGACATGTTTGAGTGCCACAACAACCGGTTCTTGGTTTTGGCACCGTAGATTAGGTCATATTTCAATTGATTCAATTAGAAAATTAGTTAAATTAGACCTTGTCCGTGGTTTACTAACACAAATTAGAAATTGTAGGGTTATGTGACACTTGTGTCCAAGGTAAACAAACCAAAAATTGTTTCAAGTCCAAAGATATGGCCTCAACTGATCAACCACTGCAATTACTTCACATGGATTTGTTTGGACCAATTAGTGTACCTAGTTTGGCCAAAAAGAAATATGCATATGTAATTATAGATGACTATAGTCACTTTACTTGGATTATATTTCTATAACATAAGGACGAAGCACTTGAAAATTTTATTAAATTTTGCATTCGTGTTGAAAATGAAAAGGGTCTAAAAATCATTCGATTTGAAGTGACCATGGGGGGAATTTGAAAATGTAAAATTTGATGAAATTTTCCAGTGTTCTAAATAGCGTGCTATAGCGCCGCTATAATGTTTTTGGACCCCAAAAGCTACGCTATGATATCAAAATGTGTTATTTGCGCTACGGCCGCTATAGCGGTCCGCTATTTGCGCTATAAAATATGGGGTTTTTTTAAAGCAATTTATATGGGTTAAATAAAGATCCAAAAAAGCTCAAACTGAAATTGAATTTGTTGCTACTTGCTACAGATAAATCAATTTAAAATTGGGAATAGAAATTTAAATTTGAATAGAAAAAAAGTACAAACCGAAATTAAAATTTGAATAGAAAAAAAATAGATTATGTCATGAATCATGATGCTTAAGATATTTTTAATAGGAAAAATTGATAGTTTATGATATTAATATCGATATTTTGAACCGTAATTTGGACTTTGTACGGGTGCAATATAAATATTATAATTTCTTAATTACTTTGGTGTTATTTATTGTTCTATGAGACTTTAGATAATGTTGATATTTAGTACAAATATTGAATATACGGAATGTAAAAAAAACGCTATTTGGAATAGCTTCTGCTATAGCGACGCTATTCGCTATAGCTTTTTTTGTAGCATTCCCGCTATGACGCTATAAACGCTATTTAGAACCTTGAAATTCTCTCTAATAGGGAATATAAACATGAATATTTGGCTCCTCGTACACCTCAACAAAACGGGATTGTCGAGAGGAAAAACCAAACATTACAAGAGCTTGCCCGAACCATGCTAAATGAATGCCCCTTGCCCAAACACCTTTGCGTCGAAGCGGTCAATACGGCTTGCTACATGATCAATCTCGTTAGTATAAGGTCAATATTGAAGAAAACACCTTATGAGCTATGAAAGGTGTAGACATCCAAAATCGTATAATATTGAAAGCAAATAATATATTTGCACCGAACACGAGTTCTAAAATCAAGGATGTAACATTCATGCTTCTACAAAAAGGTATGATTTACAATTCAATTTTTCAGTTAATATTATTTAATGCTTAGTTTCAAGTTGAATATGCACACAACAAGTTGAATATTATTGGGTTTAAGCTTATTAGAATTCATGTTATGCTAAAATTGCATAATTTTTAATGCTTTAATTTGGAAGAATAAATTATGACAACGCATTTAATACTTGAAATTAAGAAAGAAAATATTGTAACGTATATTCCTCAAATAATTCTATCCACATGAATACTTATCACGTCAGTCATTTTGTTCGTTTATTTTTCTACCCATAGTCTTGAGGTGAATTCTAGTAGTATATATATCATCTCGTAAAGATAAAATTTAAGAATATAATGAGGAAAATATATTTCTAAAGTATATCATCTCATAAAATTAAGATAAAATCTAATGGGAAATATATATTTAGTTTTTGTGATAATTGACTTTTTGATGCCACAATGCATACTTTATTTAAATATAGTAATATTGTACTATATTATTGCTACAAAAAAATCATTAGTTTGAACTATAATAATATTATTGAAATACTATAGTCACCTTAATTCTTCCATGCACTATATTGCACTACGAATAATTCAAGGCAACAAAAGTGTGTCAAAATTGATTATCAATTTTCAACTATGATGCAAAATTGGAAACCTAATATGTGACTACCGCATAAAAATTTATTCTACCATGGTAACTATCAATATATTTACGGATATATTGATTTGCAACATGTATAATCAAAATTTTCAAAATAGCGGTACATACATTCAACTTACAAAATTATCTCATGTTGCAAACTTAAAGAGACCTTTTTTTTCAATTATGTCTTCAAGTCTATAAAATAATAAATATTTTAAATGCTCATATAATTGGTACATAGTCTCATGTCTCAACATTAACAGGGGAGTCAGTAGCCAAAATATGTGAACTACAATGCCTTAGGCAAAATCCACACGGTACCTATTGTCATCTTTTACTACACCTCGATACCTACGTAATACATCCATATGGTTAAAGTATGTGGAACTATTTACCTACTAATCTACAATAAATATTAGTATGGTTTAACGTGTCCGATTGAATCATATCCCTAGTTAAATTTAAGCATGTCAGGTCTGAATTTGACATTTTATATAGCACATATATTAAGTTAATTTGAACTAACTAGAAAAGTTATTTATCATCACAATCTTAACGTTTTTATTAGTTTATATTAGACGAATTTCTAGTTATTGGTCAGTCAAAGTTTTACATCGACTTAAATATTATAATACTCTCTATATGAATCATGAGAATATTTATATAAATCTACAATTTTAAACGTTGATCAGTTTGAGGAACTTATTAATATGTCATATAAATGTACCCTAAAGATCAATAAATAAGCTAGAATTATCATGAATATATATATAGTTAGTTTATTTAAAACCTTCTATTGTATATACTAGTTTATTTGTGACCTTTCGTTTACACCCATATGCATCATGGATATATTATGGTCCAGCACTTTTACATGTCGCACCATATAGTACTATTTCAACTAGATTTTTGTCATACTATTTTCAACTACACGGAAGAAGCCATGCTATGAATGTGATAATAGTGAGGTCGAAGATTCTTAATATATAGGAAAAATCAAATCAGTGACCACTTGCATGAATTGGTTATAACTTATAAATATACAAGGGAAGACAAAGAAACATGAATTTTTTTTTGCAAAGTAAGATACGCGATGTGGTATTGTCAGTTTATGCTAAGCAAAAGCTAAAGTTTTCAAAGAAGGATCCCCACATGGAGAATCTCAGTTCAAAGTCAAAGAGAAAGTTTAATACACTCACACACCCCACGTGGCCTTTTGCTTGAAAGGAGACTATGAATAGTAGTGGGTTTTAGGTATTGAATATTACCCGTTTCGAAACCACTTCATGCCTATCCGGATATCCGATCCGTTTACATCATCACAGTAAGAGTATCTAATCTAATTTTATTTCAATTATAAATCTAAAATCTGGATTAAAACAAGTAAATTAACATATTTTAATTGCAGATAACGGACTCATAACGGTTGGACATTTTTCATAGAGGATAATTGAGGTACACATTGTGAATGTTTTAGATCCATGCATCCCTTCTTTAATTAAATCCCATATGAGACATATCATCTCTCTATACAGAGTCTTGCGATAAAAATAGGAGCCTAATATGTACTGTGTTTTGATGAAACTTGCACCTTACTTACAGAAATGCATTGGTGGCCAACTATAGATTTCAATTAGTACCTTGTCGTTGCACGGTACACCAGTCCCAAATTTGCATTTTATAGCATTTATGTTAAATTTGATCAAGATATATTAAATCCAAAGCAGTGCTTCCACCCATTGTTCGGGTTAATTTTTAATGTAGCTTACAAATTGAGAATTCTAATTATTGAACTAAAAATGACAAAAATTTACGAATCTCCTAGAATAAATAAATCAATGGAAGAAAACAATTAGGGAAAAACTCCTTGGGTTTTTAAGCTTTAGCCTACCTACACTTACTAAATAAAACAAACTACTAATATATTGCTACATGATATATGGCAATATGTGCAACCATAGAGAATAAGCAACCTGACAACCCCTTACTACAAAAGCATTGCAACCATGTCAGGGCTTGAGTAAAGCTCTAAGAAAGGAGAATTTTTTTACTTTATAGCAAGTGAAAAAGTATTTTTACCTACTTGGCATTTACCTCCTAATGAAAGTAAAAAAACATATGGACGGTAGTAAAAACATGAAAATATACTACTTTGGTCTAATTGCATAAACGTATAATAAAAAAAAGGTTAAGTATATTTTAATTAAATTTTTGACAACATTGATGGTCAAAATAAGAAATTAAATTTTCTAATACCGTCTTTAGATTGACCATATAAAAGAGAGAGAAAAAAAGCAATGAACATTGAGGCTTATTATTGTGAGACATGGTAAATATAAGTCATCCAAAATATTATCCGATGCTATTTTAAACCCTAAACGCTTCACTTTGTAATTTGCACTATTGTTGAAATATATATATTTTTTGAAAGCTAGAAATTAAATTAGTAAAGACTGGTTTTCTTTCGGGGGAGTGTGGTGCCTAACACCTTCCACATTCATAACCAAGACACTAACATGTTATCTCTGTAGACCAAAATAAATGGTATTTCCCATTTTCTAATGGGTGGCGACTCCAAATAAAATTTATATCACACTTAAGAGGTTGACTTGAGCGTCAGTCTAATAGCACGGTAGTTACAACAGTAGTGTCTCCATATGGCAAGAGAAGAGAGTAGTTGCAACACTAATACAACACTTTAATTGAAGTTCTTTGTAGCACTCTAGTAGTGTCTCCATATGATAAGAGAAGATGGTAGTTGCAACATCAACAAAACACTCCAATTGAAGGTTTTTACAGCAGTCTAGTAGTGTCTCCATATGACAAGAGAAGAGGGTAGTTGCAACCTAATACAACACTCCAAATGAAGGCCTTTGCAACACTCTAGTAAAACTATCCAATTTAAGGACTTTGTACCACATAAGTAATGTCCGCAAACGACAAGAGAAAATGGTAGTTGCAACCACAATACAACACTCCAATTAAATGTCTTTGTAGCACACTTAAAATGTCTCCAAATAGCAACAAAAGAGGGCAGTTGCAACCCTAAACCCTAACTGAAGGTCTTTACAGTGCACAAGTAGTGTCTCTAGATGTTAAGACAAAATAGTCGTTGCAACCCTAATACAACACTCCAATTGAAAGTCTTTGCAGCACTCTAGTATTGTCTACAGAGGGCAACAAAAGAGGATATTTGCAACTCGAATATAACACTCCAAGTGAAGGTTTTTGTTGCACACTAATAATGCCTCCAGATGGCAACATAAGGGGATAGTTGCAACCTAATACAACACTCTAATTGAAGGTATCTGCATCACACTAGTAGTGTCTCCAGATGACAAGAGAAGAGGGTAGTTGCAACCCTAATATGACACTCCAATTGAAAGGTCTTTCCAGCACTTAAGTTGTCTTCAAATGGAAAAGGAAATAGGGTAATTGCCACCCTAATACAACATTTCAATTGAAGGTCTTTGCAGCACACAAGTAGTGTCTATATGGCAAGAGAAGAGAGTTGTTGCAACACTAATATAACACTCGAATTGAAGGTCTTTACAGTACTCTAGTAGTGTCTCCAAATGGCAAAAGAAGTGGGTAGTTGCAACCCTAATACAACACTCCAATGGAAGGTCTTTGCAACACTTTAGTAGTGTCTCCATATGGCAAGGAAAGTAGATAGCTGCAACCCTAATAAAACTCTCCAATTGAAGGACTTTGCAACACTCTAGAAATGTCAACAAATGGTAAGAAAATAGGGTAGTTGCTGTCACACCCCGAGACAACCCGCCACGTATTTCAACGCAAGGCGTGTGCACATCACATACATTATCAATAATAAATACTCATGCAACATTTTAGAATCAAACGAAGTCTTCTAACATCACAAATAGTTCAAGTACATAACACACATTCAACATGAGATCAAGACAAACATGACAAACAAATCGACAATTGCCATGTTAGTCAATGTACCACTTTCAAAGAGAGAAATTAAAGTTTAACTAAAAGAAAATAAAAAAGATACTTGAGCCATCTGCTCATCGACTTCCTGATCCACATTCCTTCTATTCGTGCTCCTCGTCGGCTTCATTATTTCCTGGAACCCACATAAGAGTGGAACGGGTGAGAGGTCGAACAGTCTCTCAGTACGGGATTTAGTTCCAGTCTCGGAGTTTGTCAAATTGACTTATTAACACAAACATGATATTGTATCCTTACATGAAATTTTACTAATGCATATTTAAATCACACATGCACACACACACACACACCCACACTTCTTTAGTTATCTTTCAGGTTTTCCGTTAATCCGTTTATTTGCCAATCCAATGAGAAATTCATCCAACATTGGAAGACTGCCAACCCGCTGGGAAATCCAACCAATAACGAGAGGCTTTCTCACTAGACAGGGAATCCACCCTATGCTAGATATTGGCTGTCGCACTAGACGGGGAATCCACCCTACGCTAGATCTTGACCCGTGACGAGAAATCCAACCAACGCCACGTTAACGAGAGGCCTAGTCAAACCGGACCCAATGTATACATTCCAACGCACGTTCAACACACGTTGGCCCCTTTTCTTTAACTTATTCGTTACCTTCCATGTTCATTTCATTTAACACTACACAATGTTATGCTCAACACATCCTACTTACAAGTCTCATAATCAATATGAATAATCCTATTGTATTTCTAAACAAGCCAAGGGATCGTTCGATTCAACATGCACATTTCCAAAACTAAATAACTAAAATCATACAAAACGGTAAGTAACAATTTGACAATGTCCAGGAAATCCGTACCTGATGTCGAAGTGAATCCTTGATTCTCTCTTACGTCGTTTAAATCTTTAAACTTCGAATCTAAAACATAAACATATATTTTTAATTAACGTTGTTTACATTTCATGTATAAGATGTTATATATCCTCTTTCTTTAAAACTCTGACAACTTAAATTTGGTTAAAATAATTTAATATCTAGCCTCAGTTTTTAGGATAACGAGGATGAAAAGATTAAAATAAAATAAGATAGAATTATGATAAATGAATTTGCTTCTGTCACTTTGATCTCTTTATAACCGACAGTTTTGACTAGATCTAATAAAAAGGATATCCAATTAAATTTGAGTAGGTTTGAACTTCTAATATAATAATATGTTTTATCATAGAATAAATTAGCATATACTATTTTATTTAAAAATAGTTTTCAATTCTACAAGAAGGGTTAGAAATTTTTGAAGTGAATACTCATTTGTTACGCTCTGACTTTGGAAATGAGTGTAAAACGAGTAACTATCATTAAAGAAATATCTTTTCATTTATGGTAGAAGGTATTTTCTAAATTGTCGAAACAAACAACAAAAAGTCGAATCTACATAATTAAAACTGTAAACTTGATTATAAATCTGTTGTTGAAATAATAGGGTAAATAAAGTTTAATAACTGAAATTTAACTTTTATTATTAAAAATGATGATAGAAACAAAAGAAATTTAACATCTATTAAGAGAACAAAGTAAATGGCCGAATTCTATTACATTCAAATAAATTGAGAAAAAGAGTTTCAAATTATTAAACTATGCAGAAATTCTCAGATTTTTATATAATTAAAGAAATTCTTATCAACAGTCTAAATTTTCAGAGTTTAATTAAAGAAAATATCATAATATAGAGTACCTTTTTGGTGACTATGAAGAATAAATGAGAGAGATACTGTGGCAGCCGGCAGAGGGTTGAAAAGATATATGGTTTTAATTAACATACATGAATCATGATAATATATATAAGAGACAGGATTTGATAAGGTGCGTAGGTTATTACTTTTAGCAGTTATTTGATCAAGGGTGCCGGCAGAGCATTTGAACAGTGATTTTGGTAGTTATTTTTAGAAGTTATTATTCTTAATTTAAGTAATTAACAATAATATATATACTGTGGGCTGCCGAACTAATATATTAAATTGGGTATTTTGGGTAACCTAATCGAACATATTATGGTCTGTAAATAAAATTTAATCCATCTAATGAAGGAATGAACGAAAATAAATTAAAATTATATAAACTATTTATGTCATACCTTAATTTAGTGTTTTAATTTACGTGGCGTTACAGTTGCAACCCCAATACAACACTACAAATCAATGTCTTTGTAGCACACTTAAAGTGTCTCCAGATGGCAAGGTAAGAGGGACAACCCAAATACAACTCTCCAATTGAAGGTCTTTGTAGCACTCTAGTAGGGTCTCCAGATGGCAATAGAGGAGGGCAGTTGCAACGCTAAACCCTAAACTCGAATTGAAGGCCTTTACAGCACACTAGTAGTGTCTCCATATGGCAAGAGAAGAGGGTTGTTGCAACACAAACACAACACTCCAATTGAAGGTCTTTGCAGCACACAAGTACTATCTCCATATAGCAACAGAAGATAATAGTTGCAACACTAATACAACACTCTCATTGAAGGGCTTTGCAACACTATAGTAGTGTCTCCATAAGATAAGAAAAGAGGGTAGTTGCAACATCAATACAACACTACAATCGAAGGTTTTCGCGGCACTCTAGTTGTGTCTCCATATGTCAAGAGAAGATGGTAGTTCCAACCTAATACAACACTCCAATTGATGATCTTTGCAACACTCTAGTACTGTCTCCATATGGCAAAGGTAGTGGTTAGTTGCAACCCTAATAAAACTATGCAATTGAAGAACTATGCAGCACTCAAGTAATGTCCGCAAACGACAAGAGAAGAGGGTAGTTTCAACCACAATACAACACTCCAATTGAATATTATTGTAGACACTTAAATATTCTCCACATAGCAATAGAAGAGGGCAGTTGCAACCCTAAACCCTAAACCATAATGAAAGCTCTTTATAGCACACTAGTAGTATCCCTAGATGACAAGAGAAAATGGTGGTTGCAATCCTAATACAACACTCCAATTGAAAGTCTTTGTAGCACTCTAGTATTGTCTCCATAAGGCAACAAAAGACGGTATTTGCACATCTAATATAACACTTCAATTGAAGATTTTTGTTGCACTCTAGTAGTGTTTCCAGATGGAAACATAAGGGGTTAGTTGCAACCCTAATACAATACTTCAATTGATGGTCTTTGCAGCACACAAGTAGTGTCTCCAAATGGCAAGAAAAGAGAGTAGTTACAACCCAAATACAACACTCCAATTGAAGGTTTTTACATCACTCTAATATGGTCTCTATATGGCAACAGAAGAGGGTAGTTACAACCGTAATACAACACCCTAATTGAAAGTCTTTACAGCACACTACTAATGTCTCCAGATAGCAATAGAAGAGGGTTGTTGCAACACTAATACAACACTCCAATAAAAGGTCTTTACAACACTCTAGCAGTGTCTCCAGATGGTAACAAAATAAAATAGTTGCAACTCTAATGTAATACTCGAATTGAAGGTCTATGTGTCACACTAGTAGTGTCTCCAAATGGCAAGAGAAGAGAGTAGTCACAACCCTAACATCATACTCCAATTGAAAGGTGTTTGCAGCACTCTAGAAGTGTCTCCTTATGGCAAGGGAAAGGGTAATTGCCACCCTAATAGAACACTCCAATTGAAGGATTTTGCAGCACACAAGTATTGTCATATTGCAAGAGAAGAGGGTAGTTGCAACACTAATACAACACTCCAATTGAAGGTCTGTGCAGCACTCTAGTCGTGACTCCATATGGAAAGAGAAGAGGGTAGTTACAAGATCAATACAACACTCCAATCGAATGTTTTTGCAGCACTCAAGTAGTGTCTCGAAATGGCAAGAGAAGAGGGTAGTTGCACCCTTAATACAACACTCCAATTGAAGGTCTTTGTAACACTCTAGTAGTGTCTCCATATGGTAAGGAAAGTGGGTAGTTGCAACCCTAATAAAACTCTCCAATTGAAGGACTTTGCAGCACTATAAGAATGTCTGCAAATGGAAAGAAAAGGGGGTAGTTGCGACCCCCAATACAACACTCCAATTTAATGTCTTTGTAGCACACTTAAAGTGTCTCCAAATGGCAAGAGAAGATGGTAGTTACAACCATAATTCAACAGTCCATTTGAAGGTCTTTGTAGCACTCTAGTAGGGTCTTTAGATGGCAACACAGGAAGGTAGTTACAACCCTAATACCACACTCTAATTGAAGGTTTTTACAGCACAATAGTAGTGTCTCTAGATGGCAAGAGAAAAAAGTGAATGCAACTCTAATATAACACACCAATTGAAGGTCTTTGCAGCACTCTAGTCGTGACTCCATATGGTAAGAGAAGAGGGTAGTTACAAGATCAATACAACACTCCAATCGAATGTTTTTGCAGCACTCAAGTAGTGTCTCCAAATGGCAAGAGAAGAGGGTAGTTGCAACCCTAATACAACACTCCAATTGAAAGTCTTTGCAACACTCTAGTAGTGTCTCCATATGGCAAGGGAAGTGGGTAGTTGCAACCCTAATAAAACTCTCCAATTGAAGGACTTTGCAGAACTATAAGAATGTCAACAAATGGAAAGAAAAGGGGGTAGTTGCGACCCCAATACAACACTCCAATTTAATGTCTTTGTAGCACACTTAAAGTGTCTCCAAATGGCAAGAGAAGAGGGTAGTTACAACCCTAATACAACACTCCAATTGAAGGTCTTTGCAGCACTCTAGTAGGGTCTCTAGATGGCAACACAGGAAGGTAGTTACAACCCTAATACCACACCCTAATTGAAGGTCTTTACAGCACAATAGTAGTGTCTCTAGATGGTAAGAGAAAAAAGTGATTGCAACTCTAATATAACACACCAATTGAAGGTCTTTGTACCACTCTAGTAGTGTTTTCAGATGACAACAGAAGAGGGTTGCTGCAACTCTAATACAAAACTCTAATTGAAGGGCCCTGTAGCATACTAGTAGTGTCACCAAATGGCAAGAGAAGAGGATAATCGCAACACTAAAATAAAACTCAATTGAAATATCCTTACAGCACTCTAGAAGTGTCTCTAAATGGCAAGGGAATAAGGTAATTGCAACCCTAGCACAATACTCCAATTGAAGGTCTTTGCAGCACACAAGTAGTGTCTCCATATGGCAAGAGAATAGGGTAGTTGCAACAATAATACAACACTCCAATTGAAGGTATTTTCAACACTCTAGTAGTGTCTCCATATGGCAAGAGAAGAGGATAGTTGCAACCTAATACAACACTCCAAATGGAGGTCTGTGCAATACTCTAGTGGTGTCACCATATGGCAAAGGTAGCGGCTAGTTGCAACTCTAATAAAACTATCCAATTGAAGGACTTTGCAGCACTCAAGTAATGTCCGCAAACGACAAGAGAAGAGGGTAGTTGCAACCACAATACAACACTCCAATTGAATGTCATTGTAGCACACTTAAATTGTCTCCCGATGGCAGTAGAAGAGGGCAGTTGCACCCCTAAACCCTAATTCCAAATTGAATGTCTTTATAGCACACTTGTAGTATCTCTAGATGGCAAAAGAAAATAGTAGTTGCAACCCTAATACAACTCTCCAATTGAAATTCTTTGCAGCACTCTAGTATTGTCTCCATAGGGCAACAAACAAGGGTATTTGCTACTCTAATATAACACTCCAATTGAAGATTTTTGTTGCACTCTAGTAGTGTCTCCAGATGGCAACATAAGGGGGTAGTTGCAACCCTAATACAATACTCCAATTGAAGGTCTCTACAGCACACTAGTAGTGTCTCCAAATGGCAAGAGAAGAGGGTAGTCGCAACCCAAATATAATACTCCAATTGAAAGGTCTTTGCAGCACACTCTAGAAGTGTCTCCAAATGGCAAGGGAATAGGGTAATTGCAACCCTAATACAACACTCCAATTGAAGGTATTTGCAGCACACAAGTAGTGTCTCCATAAGGCAATAGAAGAGGATAGTTGCAACAATAATACAACTCTCCAATTGAAGGTCTTTGCAGCATTCTAGTAGTGTCTACATATGGTAAGAGAAGAGGGTAATTGCAACATTAATACAACACTTCAACAGAAGGTCTTTATAACACTATAGTAGTGTCTCCAAATGGCAACAAAAGAGCGTAGTTGCAAATCTAATACATTACTCCAATTGAAGGTCTCTATAGCACACTAGTAGTGTCTCCAAATGGCAATAGAAGAGGGTAGTTGCAACACTAATACAACACTCCAATTAAAGATCTTTGTAGCACTCTAGTAGTGTCTCCCTATGGCAATAGAAGAGGGTTGTTGCAACACTAATCACTGCACTAGAATGTCTTTACAGCACTCTAGTAGTGTCTCCGGATGACTAAAGAAAAGTTTAGTTGCAACTCATATACAAGACTCCAATTAAATGTCTCTGTAGCAATAACAAAGTGTCTTCCTATGGCTAGACAAGAGGGTTGTTGCAACACTAATACAACACTCCAATAGAAGGTCTTTACAGCACTCTAGTAGTGTCTCTTGATGGCAACAGAAGAGGGTAGTTATAACATCAATACAACACTCCAATCAAAGGTTTTTGCTGCACTTTAGTAATGTCTCCATATGGCAAGAGAAGAGGGTAGTTGCAACCTAATATAACACGCCAATTGATGGTCTATGCAACACTCTAGTAGTGTCCCTAAATGACAACATAAGAGGGTAGTTACAACCCTAATACAACACCCTAATTGAAGGTCTATACAGCACACTACTAGTGTCTCCATATAGCAAGGGAAGAGAATTGTGGCAACACTAGTACAACACTCCAATAGAAGGTCTTTAAAGCACTCTAGTAGTTGTCTCCAGATGGCAACAGAAGAGGGTTGTTGCAACTCTAATACAATACTCCAATTGAAGGTCTCTGTACCACACTAGTAGTGTCTCCAAATGGCAAGAGAAGAGGGTAGTCGCAACCCTAATATAATACTCCAATTGAAAGGTCTTTGCAGCACTCTAGAAGTATCTTCAAATAGCAAGGGAATATGATATTTGCAACTCTAATACAACACTCCGATTGAATGTCTTTGCAAAGCACAAATAGTGTCTCCAAAAGACAAGTTAAGAGAGTTGCAACAATAATACAACCCTCCAATGGAAGGTCTTTGCAGCACTCTAGTTGTCACACCCCGCAGCCACGGGTCGCAACAGTTCCCTGCCGTAAACATACAACGCCGTGTATGTTTACAAGGCAATTAACTGTTCAATCAGAATATGTACAATTAATTAATATCAAACACATCCCTATATATAAATCCATATATAAGGTTATACAGTCTGGTCAAATATCATACAACAAAAGTATCACGTACAGATACTAACCATCAGGCCTAACCCTAAACTATACAACAAAAGTGTAGATTAGGCCACACAGAGGCAACTACCAAGGGTCTATAGCTCGCGTGCCTCTCCGGAACCCGACGCCCCAGATCCTGTAAAATAACCCAAGAGTGGGGATGAGAATAAATTCCCAGTGCGAAATTTGCCACAGTTTAGATTATTGGACTTGCAATCAAAATCTATATTCAGAAATGAAACCATACAAAAGCAGTTCAGACAGATACATATTCATCAATAAAACAAGTGCATATGATCGACAACAATTTACCAAATGAAACACAAGTTACGGAATTTCCAAGATGAATCTCAAACACGCACGTTTTTGGCTTAACTCAGTTTATTACAGCTGGTAGCACCTACAGATGTCCCACCGAGCTGGACCCTTTATCCAACCCACATCTGTAGTGTCACTGACACCTACAGATGGCCCACCAAGCTGGACCCTTTATCTGACACCCATCCGCAATGCTTTGGCTTAACCATTAACTAACGTCTGGTTCATAATCAGATAAAAGTTCGTATGCAACAAGCTCAGAATCGTCCATTCGCAACACGTCAAACCAAACTGTCATTCCTGTCCCAGACTGGATATGACACCATTTCATCGTTTCCTCATAGTCACCCAAAGTCTCCGACACGATCAGTCATTGCCCAGCATTGACTGATCTTAATCAATCACTGCCCAGCAGTGATTAATTATACCCACATGCGCACATGGTTTCGAGTCATCGCCCAGCGTTGATTTCGAAACATTACCGACCATCCTAGATAGTCATAAATTGTTGGGGACTTTCAACGTAGTTCCAAAACAAAAGAACACAATCAAACGATATACCATTCAACATGCAAATACAACTTTGATATTCATTTTGGACCGAAATGGGGTTATTGCGGCTCGCAACCTAATTACTCGAAAATTTCCAGCTCTTATTGGCATTTTCCAGGCTCTCATTGCGGCCCGCAACAAAGCATTCAGAGACTATACTTTATTCTGCTACATTCATTGCGGCCTGCAACAAAGCATTCAGAGAGCATTCAGAGAGTATATTTTCAGCTGCTTTGTTGATTTCGGCCCGTAATGGGGGTTGTTGCGGCCCGCAATAAGGCGATTTCAGTGCATATCAGTTCTAAATTAATACGGTTATGCATATGATTCAAACAATTCGATTATGCAATCAATCAAGCAGTTCAACATGACAATTAGAAGTAGTTTAATTCATGAATATAAATTATCAAACAAGTCCAAGAATCCCGCACCTGCTGGCAATAGGCGTACCGCGTGACTATCGATCAGGCGCCTCGGAATGCCCCGCAAACCTTTGCTCAACCGAGCCTACACCTACATTCCACGTATACCATCTCAATTAGGTCTCATTCCTGTACTGGTTCGCTATTCTGGTTTACGCATCAATTCGATTGGCCGGTTGGTGTAACCCTAATTTGGTCGAAACCTCGATTTAACCATTACACGTTCTAACCTTTCCCGATCAAGAGATAACCCTACCGAGGACAAGTCTAGTCGGTCGGACTAACCTAATCAATCAATGCCGCGTTTCAATTCGGGATTTGGTATCAAAACCCTAGAATGGGAAATCCAAATTGGGAGACAAAATCACAGAGAAAATCGGTAAACGAGAGATGAGAAGCTCAAAGGAGTTAGAGTTCGATCAATTCTAACATTAATCTCGGGTTTAAAACGAACAACCCGCGGATTCGAGAAATCTCGGATTTTCAAACGAAGAAGGGAAAAGAAAAAATTACCGACAGAATGGCTAGGAGAGATCTACGGCTGCCTCCTCGGTTTCAACCTCGATTTCCCGGACGGTGGCGCAATCCGACGAGATTTTGGAGCTCTCCCTCTCTTTTCTTCTCTCTCTCTCTCTCTTTCTCTTTCTTTCTCTTTCTTTCTCTTTGGCCGGCCACACACAAGGGAGAAGAGAGGGGAAAAAAAGGGTTTTATCAAGGGTGCTTCAAGATTCGTGCTAAGAGGAATCAATGGTCCCAAAAACTTTGAAATTCAATATAAACCCATTTACTTGTTTAATTTCTAACTCTTCGCTCGTCGATCAAATTTCGATTCCGTTTTAAACATCATAAATAAATAAATGATTTAAATTTTATTATAAAATTTTCTTAACGTTACACTAGTAGTGTGTACATATGGTAAGAGAAGAGGGTAATTGCAACATCAATACAACACTCCAATCGAAGGATTTTGCTACACTATAGTACTGTCTCCCTATGACAACTTAAGGGGGTAGTTGCAACCCTAATACAACACTCTAATTGGATGTCTCTGTGGCACACAAGTAGTGTCTCCATATGGCAAGAGAAGAGGGTTGTTGCAACACTAATACAACACTTCAATTGAAGGTCTTTACAGCACTCTAGTAGTGTCTCCAAATGGCAAGAGAAGAGGGTAGTTGCAACCCTAATACAACACTCCAATTGAAGGTCTTTGCAGCACTCTAGTAGGGTCTCTAGATGGCAACAGAAGAGGGTAGCTACAACCCTAATACAACACCCTTATTAAAGGTCTTTACAACACACTAGTAGTGTCTCCATATAGCAAGAGAAGAGGGTTGTTGCAACACTAATACAACACTCCAACAGAAGGTCTTTACAGCACTCTAGTATTGTCTCCAAATGGCAACAGAAGAGGGTAGTTGCAAATCTCATACATTACTCCAATTGAAGGTCTCTATAGCACATTAGTAGTGTGTCCAAATGGCAATAGAAGAGGGTAGTCGCAACCCAAATATAATACTCCAATTGAAAGGTCTTTGCAGCACACTCTTGAAGTGTCTCCAAATGGTAAGGGAATAGGGTAATTGGAACCCTAATACAACACTCCAGTTGAAGGTCTTTGCAGCACTCTGGTAGTGTCTCCATATGGTAAGAAAAGAGAGTAGTTGCAAAATCAATACAACACTCCAATCGAAGGTTTTTGCAGCACTCTAGTAGCTTCTCCATATGGCAAAAAACAAGAGGTTGTTGCAATACTATTACAAAACTCCAATTGAAGGTCTTCACCACACTCTATAAGTGTCTCCATATGGCAAGACAAGATGGTTGTTGCAACAGTAATACAACACTCCAATTGAAGGTCTTTACTGCACTCTAGTAGTGTCTCCAGATGTCAATAGAAGAGGGTAGTTGCAACTCAAATACAATACTCCAATTGAAGGCCTCTGCAGCACACTAGTAGTGTCTCTAAATGGCAAGGGAAGAGGGTAGTCGCAACCCTAATATAATACTCCATTTGAAAGGACTTTGCAGCACTCTAGAAGTGTTTTCAAATGGCAAGGGAATAGGGTAATTGCAATCCTAATGCAACACTCTAATTTAAGTTCTTTGGGGCATACATGAAGTGTCTCCATATGGCAAGAGAAGAGGGTAGTTGCAACACTAATGCAACACTCCAATTGAAGGTCTTTGTAGCACTCTAGTCGTGTCTCTATATGGTAAGAGAAGAGGGTAGTTGCATCACCAATACAACACTCCAATTGAAGGTCTTTGCAACACTCTAGTAGTGTCTCAATATGGCAAGAGAAGAGGGTAGTTGCAACACTAATACAACACTCCAATTGAAGGTCTTTGCAGCACTCTAGAAGTGTCTCTATATGCTAAGAGAAGAGGGTTGTTGCAATACTATTACAACACTCCATTAGAAAGTCTTTACAGCGCTCTAGTAGTGTCTCCGGATGACAACAGAAGAAGGTAGGTGCAACTCAAATACAAGACTCCAACTGAATATCTCTGCAGCACTAAAGAAGTGTCTTCATATGGCAAGACAAGAGGGTTGTTGCAACACTAATATAACACTCCAATAGAAGGTCTTCACATCACTCTAGTAGTGTCTCCAGATGGAAACAAAAGAGGATAGTTGCAACTCAAATACAATACTCCAATTGAAGGTCTCTGCAGCACACTAGTAGTGTCTCCCAATCGCAAGAGAAGAGGATAGTTGCAACCCAAAGATAATACTCCAAATTAAAGGTCTTTGCAGCACACTCTAGAAGTATTTCCAAATGGCAAGGGAATAGGGTAATTGCAACCCTAATACAATACACCAATTGAAGATTTTTGCAGCACACATGTAGTGTCTCCATAAGGCAATAGAAGAGGGTAGTTGCAACAATAATACAAAACTCCAATTGAAGTTCTTTGCAGCACTCTAGTAGTGTCTACATATGGGAAGAGAAGAGGGTAGTTGCAACATCAATACAACACTCCAACCGAAGGTTTTTGCTGCACTCTAGTAATGTCTCCATGTGGCAAGAGAAGAGGGTAGTTGTAACACTCCAATTGGTGGTATATGCAACACTCTAGTAGTGTCTCTAGATGACAACATAAGAGGGTAGTTACAACCTTAATACAACACCCTAATTGAAGGTCTTTACAGCACTCTAGTAGTGTTTTCATATGACAAGAGAAGAGGGTGTAGCAACTCCAATAGAAGGTCTTTACAACACTCTAGTAGTGTCTCCAGATGGCAACATAAAAGAGTACTTGCAACTCAAATACGACACTCCAATTGAAGGTGTCTGCAACACAAAAGAAGTGTCTCCATATGCCAAGAGAAAAGGGTAGTGTCACACCTCGAGACAACCCGCCACGTATTGCTATGTAAGGCGTATGCGCATCACATACATTATCAATAACAATATAAATAAAGCCACATTTATTTCATAATAAAAAGAGTTTAACAAACGATCACGACAGACATGGTTAGTAACACAACACTGTCATGCCTGCTCAATGTATCAATTATTGAATCATAGAAATAAAATTAAACAACATGTGACAATTTATCAATCATAAGCCTTCCCGCTTAGTCTCACTCTTGTCCTTGCTCGAATCCTTCCTCTTCGTTACCTAGAATCGACGTAAAATTAGAGCGGTTGAGAGATTGAACCTTCTCTCAGTGCGGGATTTAGTTCCAGCCAAGAGCTTATAAAACCTTTACTTATTTTCACAAATATGAATATACATAATTAATATGCGTATGCTTCTTCTAATGCAATGCATATCCTATCATTACTCACTACTTTCTTTTACTTTCAAAATTCCGTTAATCTATTCGTTTGCCTCACTAGACGGTGAATTCATATGCCGCTAGGTCTTGGTGGTGATA